>JAQQSK010011454.1:0-12271 GCA_028658325.1 Potorous gilbertii
CATTTTCCATTATGTTCAATATTTCCATATCGAGAGCTCACATTCAGCTGTTCTAGCTTTTCAGCACCCTGAGTCAACTCTACTTTATGACATATAGTGTCTGAATAAAACTTGAATGGAAGACAAAAGTTTAATACATTCTGAAGACTAGATTTTATCTCTTCTGTAGGATAATGAAAAGTTCTTTAAGTACTATTATAGCTAATACAAAAGAAAAAGAAAAAACCCTCAAACCTCTCAAATCTTTGTCTCTTTGTATATGATTCTTACTATAGTCCTTTTACAATATAGGTTCATTTTCAAACTTGTAGAGTTGTATGCTTAGATTCACTCCTCTCCATTCAGTTCCTCCTCCTGGAAGGAGAAGGAACTACTCTCAGAGTCCATTACTTTGTCAAATTTGGGGTTGGGAAGAACTCATTTTTCTGATGCTTCTTCAACTAGTCAAAATTGGAATTCATATTCTTTCTTATCCACTTTTCCCTTGAAGTCCAATCCTCTCTTTTGGGTGGCCTGTTTTGTTCTGTTTTTAAAATTTCTCTTGTTCTTTTTTCAGAAACCATAAAGAAATTGTCCCAACATTTATTGTGCTTTTCCTGTCTCAAAATCCCCTAATCACTCCCCGACAGCATGATGTTAGCCACTTAGGAGAATTTATTGTTGTTTCTTCTTATCTTCCAACTGGTGACTTCCACTTGGATGCCAGGATAAACTTAATCTGAGTATCTTATCTTGTTATTAAATCAAGAACCTTTCTTTTCTCATGATTTTTAAAGAGACATTTGAGAACACAATGGAGAATGTTTTATAAAGTAATTTTATTCCTAAATGATATGGTGGGTTTTTTATTTCAGAAAACAGCAATACACAATGTAATGTAACGATCTCTACACTGTAGCTTTGAATGAGAAATGTGTAAAGGTTAACATGAGGCATCTTGCCTTCCTTCTCTTTCTATGCCACATCTTATCACAGCTGTAATCAACTTTTGTGACCTTCCCTGAGTTTCCTTGTTATTCTCCATGATATTAATTCCTTTCTATAGTTGTTTTCTTTAATGATGTACTCTCACAAAACAAACAAAAACTTTCTCTCTATTACTAATTAAAATCCTTCCATTATTGAATAGAAAGTCTCTCCATATTTCAATCAAATTAATCCCTGGTTCCTCTTACATACATTCAAAATTAGTCTAATTTTAGCTAGTTGATTATTTGAGATAGGATGCTTCAGGATGGTACTTAATTTTTAATACCGCAAATAGACTGGCAAACCAAGTAGCTGGAATAACAGAAATCCATAATTCATGGAAACCAATAACACATTTATTTCAAGGATTAAGTGTCTTCCAGTGGATATCCCTGTGGTCCTGTTGTATTTTCCTCAACTCAGAGTTTCATTTAGGAAAAAGCTTGTCTGAAAAGAGAAGAGTAAACTAAATTTATGAAATTTTCTTTTTTTAAAAAACATGGGCAGCCCCATAGACCTGTGCTAGAATACTCACATACACATATAAGCTAATATTACAATTACTTTTTTTAATGGATACTCATTATTTGCATTTACTGAAAACAATGATAGAATACTTTTGATTGTTAAAGGGAAAACAATTAAAATACAGCTTAAAAATTTTATCTTTGAACTTTTGTTTTATCTGTGTGGATTTTGTGTGTCACAGAAGGAGTAAGGAAGACCATTTTGTCTTCCCTTAATTCAGATAACACCTACAACTGATATCTCCCTATACAAACCCATGACCCAAAAAAGCATATATTTAAAACATCCTAAAATATATAGAGACCATAGTTTAAATTTTTGAATAATCACAATAACATCCTACCCCAAATAGATCAGAAGTCAACATATAATATATGTGAAGATCAAATACATTAAGCAAATTGAATTAAAACTTCCCACCTAAGCAAGCAAGCATGAACAATATGGACTGAGGAAGAGCATTTTCTTTGTTAGATATGCTTATATATCAATATATATTTAATGTGTAACAAAAAATTTCAGAGCAAAATATATTAAAATGAAAAGTTCATAGTAATAGCATAAAAATATATAGTTTCCTTAAGACATTATCTTTCATTTAGCATGATTTAATTAAGGAGAACTGTGAAAAAGTGAAGTTGAACTATATATTCAATAATCATTGATAGCTTTCATTTAAGCATAATTGTTCCTCAAAATTTTATTTAATAATTTTATGTGGAAACTTAAGGACTAAAGATTGCTTAAAATTTTATAATTTTAGAAGAAAAAATACGTATTTGGGAAAGTTGAAAATGTGGAAAATAAATATTAAAAATGTTGGTATAATGAAAATCCTCACTTAAATAGTACTAAACAATACAGTTTAGATTTATGCTCAGATACATTTAGATTTTTTTCTTACAGAATTGCTATTGATACTCACTGGAGAGAATGGTGTATGTATGTATCTGTGTGTGTGTGTGTATGTGTGAGTTTTATGTATGTATTAAACCACTCCTCTTACATTCATACTTTTTTGTCCGTGCTTTTATGGA
The DNA here is from genome assembly GCA_028658325.1 of Potorous gilbertii. Taxonomy (NCBI): domain Eukaryota; kingdom Metazoa; phylum Chordata; class Mammalia; order Diprotodontia; family Potoroidae; genus Potorous; species Potorous gilbertii. The sequence continues at coordinate 2,535 of JAQQSK010011454.1, forward strand.
ATTATTCATGTAAACAACTGCAAACTCTTTTTCAAAGAATATCCCACAAAGAATTTGAATTCTTTGAGGTATCCACATGCCATAGACTAATACACAAAAAGTAGCATCTTCTTGGAACATATTAAGTCCATTGATGATGACTAAATCAGGTGCAGCTTCTTTGATTGTAAGTGCAGCTTTCTCTAGTTCTTTTTCAGTTCTACTTTCACAACAATTATAATACTAAAGGAAAAAGGTTTTTCTCTTTTTTTTCCCAAGGAGTATGTCTGAGTTAATATAATATTTCTGTTCATGTATTTATCTACTATTCTCTAAAGTGATATCATTCTCTTGAGATCCTCAGTTTTCTTCTAGTTGTAGATGAAATGCTGGAGAAAATGACTTGCTTACTACAGTTAATCCATGAGTGCCTTGTAAGCCTTTATGAATTTGTTTGCACTTCTTTCTCAATACCTGAAAATTTCTGGACTCTCTTCCATGATGCTGAGGGCCTCAATAGCATCTGCAGTTTAAATAAGGGAGACAAAGAGACTGAAAAGCAATATCCTTAACATGAAAGTTGCAGATGATCAATTACCAAAGATCTGCCACAGCAAAATCCTCCAATAGCAATTAGGAAATTCTCCGTGGTAGCACTTGATAAGATTGGTATCACCAATATCTATACCAAAATGTTCAGTGACTCCTTGGCCATGTTCTCCTAGAACTCCAAATGAAGGGCTTTTCTCCAAAAATATTCTTGCTTTGTTCTTACTTTTTACCTTGACTAATTCTGAAAGTGGACAAATAAATCTGGTATTCATATATAGTCCTATAAATCTTCAAGTTATATGTGCATTATAAGGATTCTTTTGGCTTCAATCTCTTTTTCTTTTAGTAGGCACTCCAGGTAAAGCATGTCATTATGCTTAAATACTTTAATGTCACTATGAGAGATGCATGTGAGGAGCAAAGCAGGCAATTCTATCTACAAATACAATATCTTTCCCCGTTTTTGAATAAGTTGGAATAGAACTGGTAATTGTGGCAAATCCATATGAGTAAATGATAGCTTCCTCAGTCTTCATAAACTTTGCTAGATGGTCTTCTAATTATAAATAAAAACCATGTGTGCCATAAAATTCTCTAGGTCCACAATTCCTAATACCATAATTTTTAGAGATGGCAAGCCTGCCTTCTTTACCCTAGAATTACCTGTACCCAAGAGTCCAAGAAAATTATATGATGCAAAATTTATACATTTCTTTCCATTCATCACAGTTTTCTGGCCTGCAGGACCTGAAACAATACTGTAGCTAAGAGCAGGATGGTCTTTTGAAATAGGAGAAACAAGAAGTTTTGGCTTCCACTCTTCAATTAATTCTTTTTTGTTTACTGTGAAGTCAGATCATTTCTGAAATTACTTGTTTTGGAGAAAAGAAGTCTGATTATCTAGAAAATAAGAATTCCTTCCAAAATGTGATGGTAGTCAAGGAACCCCATGTCATGCTTGAACCATCTCCACCAACCCCCACTGTTCTCCAACCATTGCATAATTACTTATTTTAAATGATTTTCAATTATAGGTTTAATTGTGAACTCTCATGTGCTACATTAGTAATTGCTTTCCATTAATTACAATTTAGCTAAAGTCTCAACATCATTTTAAAAAATTATTTGTAAAGGAATAAAATAGCCCACTGTTGTTATTTGAAAATGACAGGTAAAAATGACTGTACATACTTCTTGAAAACCACTTACATATGGATGATAATTGTGTGTTTATAATACACTTATTAATAATTATTACAAGAAAGTGATGAGATGGGAGGTACATATGGACAGTAAAGATAGGTTGTTGCCGATGAAGGCTCAAAATTTTGAGACTGAAATATCTTTTAAAACCAGTAATTGACTACAATTTAATACAGAAGTTTAACCTTTGCAATATATTCTACCCTAATACTCTCCTTAATCCCAGCCCAATGTATTCAATACATTGGAAAACTGATACTTTAAAACTTATTTCATGTATAAAAATAGATAAAAATGATTCAACTTGGATTGTTTTCTATATTAAAAATCTGTGAACCAGATTCAGAATGTGGTATTCTTTTAGAGTGTATAGATTAAGGAAGAAATAACATGTCTAGTGATAGTAATTCAATAAAGGAACCCATGAAGGAAAAGAAATTCTCATTTCTAGTATTTAAAACATTTGAAAATGGGGGATACGATCTTAAAATAATTATCTTGTCATACGGTTCTTATACACATCTAGTCGTTCTGGGATTTCCTAATCAGAAAATAAATATAATTTTCAGATTTCATGATAAAAGATTGATTTTTTTAAAAAGACAGAATAATGTTTTTAGAAAACTGTTCATTGAATGAGAAATCTCTTTGTAAACTCTAAGAATAATTAGTAATAGTTTAACAGCAACAGTTAAGAATTATTTATTAAATACTGGGCACTGTCTAAAGCTCTAGGTGTGTAAATAAAGGCAAAAACAGACCTTGCCCTCCAGGAACTTAGATTCGAATAAAAAAGTAAAATATAAAGAAATAGATACAAACAAGAATATAGAGTAAATGGACCTTAGAAGAGAAAACTGGGGAATGGGGAATAAAACCATGGGGTTTGGGTGCATCAAAGACTTCTACAGGAGGTGGCATTGGAGCTAGGAACAGAGAAACATTAATCGTAAAGAACAAATATATACACAGTTTTGATTGTTGGCATGGACTTCAAAATAAAGCAGATGAATTTGTAAAAAATAAAATAACATACCGTTAGAATTTTAAATTAGATAAAAAATAGAAGTTAATATTTTATGTGTTCTTTTTCCATTAAACATACATTTATATGTAAGTCTCTTATATCTTAGATTTCAGACTGAACTCAATTATGATGTTTTGGAAGTTCATGATGGGCCAAACCTTCTGTCACCTCTGCTTGGATCTTACAATGGCACGCAAGTCCCACAGTTTCTGTTTAGTAGCAGCAATTTCATCTACCTTCTATTTACAACAGACAACAGTCGTTCTAATAATGGATTCAAGATTCATTATGAAAGTAAGTACTCCCCAAAATGCTGCCTTCCTTCTGCCTATTCATTTCTCTTTGCAATCAATATTGCTGTTCTGTCATAATAGATCTAATGGAATTTTATTCACAAACACTCCAGTGCATTCAGATTATCAGAATGGTATTGCTTTACAAGATTTCCTCTATTGAAGTCTCCTACATACCCAAATTTCCTTTCAGGTTATATCTAATGTTTATTACAAATGGTAGAAAATAACAAGAAATGACAAAGTATCAAAATGTAATTTTAAAAATTTACATGCATTTGCATTCTGTGTAGTTCAAAAGATCAGATAATAGAGAGCTAGAAGGCAACTTCAGACTAAGTGGTGAAGTTATGAACAATGTCTTACACTTTTTATCTGCTTTTTAAGTCAGTCATCCTTATGAAACATTCTTTTATGTTTTAATTTTCATTCAAATGAAAAAGTAATATTTCTATTATAATAGGCAACATTGTATTCTCTAGAAATGATGGCAAATGACTAATATTAAAAAAATCTAAATACATTAATAACCTGTCATAGCATAAACCTACCTGAACAAGTAACCCATAGAGGGGAATATCTAAAATGAATGAAATTCAGCATCAAATGTTACAGGAGTGTGTTGATCAAAAATAAAAAAAAATATATATTATTTTTCCTTAAAACCATATCCTATTTATATGCAGGTATGAATATATGTATATAGATGTATATTATACCATGTGTATGTCAGTATGTTTCTGAGGGCTATGATGACATATTTGGCTTAATAAATTTTAAACACATAAACACTATCCTATCATTCATAATTCATATTTCCCATGTGTATGAGCTGGGAAGAGTACTTGTCTAGTACAATGTGTAATGAAAAAGAATCTGCTCTACAACATACTAGACATGTGGTCATCTAGCTTTGACTAGAAAATCTCCAGTGAAATGTATATTACTAACTCCTGAAGTGGTCCATTGCAGTCTGGTATAACACTGATATGTAATGTTTAATATATATTTTGGTTCATACACACATACATACATACATACATACATATATATATATGTATATAATACTTGGTACTTTGCAGCTTTCATGTATTGCTTCCCATTCAGCCCACTAAGGCCAAGAAAATCAAATCTAAAGCCTTATTCTACCAGACTTTCAATTTCTCAGAGAGTAGTTGTGATACCTCCTTCAGTCTTTTCTTTTCCAGGCAAAATAACCTCACTTTATTTAAATAATCCTCATGTGGCACTATCTTTAAATAATTGATCTCACTCCCCCTTCACTGGACAAGAAAAAGACCTTCCCAATCTGTCATTAAGAACTTCATCCTTTGACTTTCAGAATACTCTTGTAGATTATCTTGATTGTACCATTCCCTAGAAGGAGACATCATTGACTCAGAGTTTTATGTACTAGATTGTTTTCCAGAAATTTCTAAGGAATTTGCCCTTTAGATGAAGGGCACTTCATCTATTGCATTATACTGGTGCTTTGGTGCTGTCATCTTTGGCCACCAGATGGTAAAAAATCTTTAGCCCCAACTATCATAATCCCCTGTACTAAGGTTTCTTTTCCTGAGTAGCTGTTATCAAGTATCCCCAAGCTGTCTGAAAATTTTGTCTTATTTAATTCTCACAATTCAATGCCCATTTTGGATTTCTAAAATGAAAACAAAATACTTTCTTCTAATATTCCACTGACAGAGTTGGGGTAAAATGTATGATGAAGAACCAACAAATATATCATACCATTTCAGCTTAGTTGTTAGGTTTTTCTCCTTTTCTGGCTTCTCAGACTGATGACTTAGTTGCCCTTAGTGAACTCAAGGAAGCTGTCAGGGCAGAGTTCTTTGATGCTCTGTAATACAGCTTTACAGTCTAAATATGCCTTGTGTTACACATTTATTAATCACAAATACACAGGTAGTGCCACCAGGAATAATAAGGTTGTGGTGACACAAAGAGGCAATTATTTACTTTGTAAAAGATTTTTTAGGGTTTATTTTCTATGATATTCCTTAAAATGATTAAATTCTGTAGTAAATTAAATTTTGATTTACAGTACATTTTTTTTATAAAGAATAGATCTATATAAGTTTGTTCTAGATGATTTAATTGAATCAATAATTCTGAAAGCTGGAAGAGATTCCAGCCTGTCTGTGATTCAACCCATACATGAAAGGAATCTCCACTATAACATATCTGACAAATGGATCTCTAAAGTCCTTTCCTAGTCTGTGATTACTCCATTGTACTGTGTAGAAAAGGTTCTGATGTTATTTTATATACATATGTTTGCATGTATATACACACACATATATTTACTCTAGCATGGCTATATGCACATAAGTATGTCACCTAATTGATATGTTGATACCAATATTTTTAAAAAGCATTTAATAAAACTTCATTATTTTCCAGGCATTGCTATGCACCAGTAATACAAAGACAAAGTTAAAAGCTAACAGACCAGTCTCTGCTCATTCTAATGAGTTCTAATGAGAATACTATCTCAGCAATTAATATCATATTTGTTTAAAAATTAAATTGTTCATTTGTTAAAATGTAGAAAATAATGACAGGAAGAATATCAGAGAGAAGAAAAAACATTAATCTGCTTAATGGGAGAGAAATATCTAGCTCTCCCACCTGTGTCTCTATACATAGCTACCTTTCTTCTCCCTTCATTCTAACATGTACACAGTCTTCGCCTGCTACTAAACTACAAGCTGGTAAATGTCTAACAAGTGGCTTATACAAACATGCACAAAATGTACATGACTCATTTTTAAATTTAAACTGCATATTATCAACATATTTCCATCACTTTCTTTAGTCCAGACAATCCAGACAACAAACAAAGCCTGGAAAATAAAGAGTACCTCAAACACTGAGTTGTAGAGTTTGCAGATTTCAGAGATGGAAATGGTAAAGTGAAAAGTTTAACAATTGGCTCTAGTAGGAGCTGGTTCCACAACATAGTCCTGCTGCTGCCTCTCTCCATTCTGCATTATGGTGTCTGAGAGGCATTTATGAGTGTTGGTGTAGGTCTAGGTAGTATCATGTGCTGTTTCTGAGCCTCAGCCTACCTCAAGCTTTGGTATATAATCCTTTTGTGTCCAGTAATGGATTCTTTGCTCACCCACTCTACTCTAGAAATATTGGTTATGTTTTGCATCCGTTACACCAGATATCATTTTTACTGACTCTCATGAAAACAACTGCAGGATTCCCAGAGTGATCAGCCACACACTTCATCAAGCAAACCTTCTTGTGGTGCCAACAGCCTTGGAGGGCAAGTCCAGTTTGCATTGAATGACCCAGTGCTAACCCTTCAATAACCCAATCTTCTAGCCTTCACAAAAGATTCTCTTTTCCTCATATTAATAAACAAATTAGGTTAGTCTACCTACTTATTAGAAATATCTTCCATTTTTCCATTTTCTCACAAAATTTCCCAAGCAAAGGATTATTATACACACACATATGATATATATGTATATGTATGCATGTATATATACACACATATTTAAGTTTGTTTATGTATATATTCAACTATACATACACATATACACAACATATATATATACACATATGTGTATATATTTTCTCAGTTTTCAAATTTTAATGTATTTACTTATCTGTTCATATGTATTCTCAGAGTAGAAAGTAAGCTGCCTAAAAGTAGCGACTATGTTCTTTTTTTCTTTTTTGTCTTTGTATTCTTATAGCCTTGCTTAGAATAAGCATTTAATATACAGATTTACAAGGTATAAATATGTATATATTATGTTTGTGTATGATTGGAAGTTATATTTCATTGGTCATGTGCTACTTGAAACATGATTTCAATTTTAAATGGTCAATATCTGTGATTAAAAATATAAAAGGAGAAAAAACAGGAACTAAATGTATTTTTCCTAATATATATGTGTATATATATATATATATATACACACACATACATGCATACCTACACACATATATACATGTAATATTTTTTACCTCTAGTTTTAGAAAATGATATATAAAGATTTGTATATGTGCTATTAAACTAGAGTTCATCATTGAGACCATATGGGTAATGAATATATCTTGATACTAATTAACTGGTCAATACACTGAGGTTGAATGGGACAATGGCTCTCATCAATACTTATCTTTTAAAAGATTACCGTTATCAGTAATAACAATTCCTAGTTAAATCGTCCTTCATGGTTTACAAAGCATTTTACTTACTATAGCCTTATTAAAAAGGTGGCAAAAGTTACTATGAATCCCATTATATGGATGAGGAAAGTAAGCATCTAGGAGATCAAGTGCCTTATTAAAAAGCATATGGCTATTAAATAGCAGAATCTGAACTTAATCCTAGGTCTCTTGTAGTTGAATAGAGTGCTGGGATTAGAGTCAGGAAAGCCTGAGTTCAAATCCTGCCTCAGATACTTGCGACCATGGGCGAATCACTTAACTTCTGTTTGCTTGTTTTCTCATCTGTAAAATAAGGAAGACAATAGCACCCAGCTCCAAAGATTATTGTATTGATCAAGTGAGATAACAAATATAAAGCACTCAGTATAGTAAGTGCTATATAAGTGTTAGTTATTGTTATTGTGTATTGCTACATCATCACTTTTTCCAATGTACCAAGTTCTCTGCTGTGAAAGTTTCCCTTATTCACTGCTTAAAGGGGTTATGTACTGGTACTGGTACCTCAAATATGATTTCATATATTTCTTCTTGGATTTTTTAGATAATAAAATATATCCATTTTATCATCACAGTTTTCCCCCCACAAGTTACATAGAATGTAATGAATATACACTCTCTATGTAATTTATGGCAATTTAGTTTAAACGTTTTCTGTGAAAATGATTAATTATTGCTTACCTAAGGAAATGAACATTTTCTGCTTTATATTTTCATTTTTCAATAAAAACATGATTATGTTAAATTGCCCTATTGAAAAATAAAGCAAAATATGTAGTTTGGATGCTTACGTAAAACTTTGATTTTTCAAGTTCCCCTTTTGCTTTTTCAATAGGTTCTTAATGAAAATAAAGATTTATATTTTTGCTTCAGTGAACTTGGAGTGTTTTAAATAGTTACTCTACTCTTTTTAACAATATGAAATATGGATATTTATCCTTACAAATCTGTCATGTAAGAAAGAACATGGAAAAGTCTTCTGAAATCTTTTGTCAGTGTCAGTAATTAAAGTTGAGTATGAATGTGAGAAGATAATTTTCACCTCTAGGGTGAAGGCAGTTATGGTTCATTAGTATGCATAAGTCCATAATACCTGGATGCTGAGGATTAGTAAATGTATACAAATTGCTACCAGGACAAGTGAAGATATCATGGCTAGATTAGGACATGGGTTATTTAGAGATTTGACAAAGAAACTGTAGGAAGTCAGAGAACAGAAAGGCTGTGTAACAGGAATTCTTAACTTTTATGTATATGAACATTTAAATATATATATATATGTATTTTAATAATATTATTTGAATATAATTGGTTTGTGTTATGGCCCAGTATATTTTATTTTATTCATTTTTTTCTGAGAAGGCATTAATATGCTTCAATAGACTTCACAAAGGGTACACAACCAAAAAAAATCCTGCTCTATAATAAGACAAAGGAACAGTCAAAAGTTGAAGTTCAGCCAAACAGTGAGTCTTTAGAAACTGAAGAGATAGAACAACATGCAGAGGGAAAACATTGCCACAAGAGGAAATTTGGGCGTTTTCTCATTCTTAGCGCTCTCTCCATCCTCAAATATTAATGCATTTACTTAATCTATTTACATGCATCCCCAGAGTAGAAAGTAAGAGTACCACTAGGGATTAGTTTTCTTTTTTTTTTTTTTTGTTTCCTCAGTGCTCAACACAGTGCCTTGCATGTAGTAAGCACTTAATAAGCATTGGTACAAATGAGTTATTCTCAAAATCATGCCTTTGCTTTTGGATTTTTCTGGTCTTTCTATCTAATATGAGTAAAACACAGTCAGTGAGTACAGTGATCTAGTTGAATTCAGTGGGAACTAGTGTGAAAGGCATCATTAGCGATGACAAGTGAGCAAATCATAGCACCTTTCTTGGTTATGCATTGATATGAAAATACATATACATACATGAATTTTGTTTCTTTGTTTTCTAGGTGTTACAGTTAATACATATTCTTGTTTGGATCCTGGCATACCAGTACATGGACGGCGTTATGGTCATGATTTCTCCATAGGTTCCACTGTGTCATTTAGTTGTGATCCAGGATATAGATTAAGCCATGAAGAACCTCTTCTGTGTGAAAAAAACCATTGGTGGAGTCATCCACTCCCAACTTGTGATGGTAAAAATGAATGAACTCATAATACCTTTGTGAGTGTGCATTGTAGGGCCCATAGCAGACACATAGTTAATATTTGTTACATAAAATTTTGCCTGAGCTTGTAGCATCTCCCCCTAAAAAAAATCACATTAAATTATTTTGTATTACATACATATTACATATGTGTGTATTTATATGTATATATGTATGTACTCACAAAGATAGGCACATACATACATACATATATACACATTATTTCTTCTGGTAGATTGTCAATTCTTTGAGATCAAGCACTATTTTCTTTCTGAATTTTATGGCATTTAAGCACTTTAATGCTTTGTATACATTGGTCA
>JAQQSK010011455.1:0-12271 GCA_028658325.1 Potorous gilbertii
TTTTCCGGGTTCTGCTTGCTTCAGTCTACATCAAATTCCTCCCTGTTTCTCTGTAGCAATAGTCATCATTTCTTACAACATAGTAAAGACCGCTAAATGGTGCAGTGGATAGAGCACTGGACCTGGAGTCAGGAAGACTTGGGTTTGAATCTAGCCTCATTAGCTGTGAGACCCTGGGCAAGTCATTTAGACCTGCCTGCCTCAGTTTTCTCATCTATAAAATAAGCTGAAGAAGGAAATGACAAACCACTCCAGTATCTTTGCCAAGAAAAGCCCAAATGGGGTCATGAAGAGTCAGACATGACTGAATAGCAATCATTGGATATCTGCTTTGTTTACCATTCACTGCAACTGCAAAATAAACAAATTAATGAAACGTTGAGAAAGATGATGCTACCAATATTTTAATGTATATTAGACCTTTCTTTTTGTCACTGACCTTCTTGGGGCATATGCCTATCAATGGAATCTCCGGATCTCTGGGTCTGAAGGTATAGTCCTTTTAGTCACTTTATTGGCTTAATTCCAAATGACAGAGATTGTACTTTCAAATGTAGTTTCTCATTTGATCCTCACAGCAGTCCTGTGAGGTGGACAGGAACATGTTGTGATTATGAGAAAATGGCAAGCCAGAGAAGCTGGGTGACTTCCTCTAGATTGTGCTGCTGATGGTAAAGTCAGAAAGAAAATCAAGGTTTCTCTCTTCCTATTCCAGCTCCATGTTCACAAACCAGTTTATACACAAGTACAGGAATTATATTAGTTAAGCAACATGACTGTTTTTCACATTTGACTTTATAACCATACTTCATACATGTTGGGCAACCATCTATGCTGCACATGTTTGAGTGAGAATCACCCACAACAGGTTGATTTTCTCTTGAGAGGTGCTGATGGGCACCAGGTCTTCTTGAGTGGTTTTCTCTTTCCAAATAAACAGTCATATGACACAATGTCTGAAAGCTCAGAAGTTTTCCTGATTCTGTTGGCCCCTTGCCCCCAGCCAACTGCAAACCTAGCACAAGCAAGTTTCACCCAGCCTTTTGCTTTGCTTCATTTCCATCTTCAGTACTACCAGCTAGGCCTCATGGAGGCTGATGAGCTCACTGTGCCCGCTTGTTTGGCACCAGTCACTTGAGGCAATTGGTTGGACTTCCTTCCTTCTGCCAAAGAAAACTCAGAGACTGGGCAGCTTGCCTGGACTTCCTCCAGTGTGTTGGCCCAATCCCAAAACAGGCTACCCTCTGAGGTATCCTCTGAGAGGGACTCCTACTCCCAAAATGGTACCAGTTTGATGAGGTTCCTTTACAAACCCTCAGAAAAGACCTCAATTGCTAGAGACTACAAGACAAGAAGTTCCCATTAAGACCTTCATGTGAGCTAGTGCCAGAACCCGGAAGAGAAAAAGGGCCCTGGGTTTTGGGAAGTAATTCCCTGTACTTGGACTATATCCCTATCTTCTTTCCCTTAGTCATTTATAATGAATTCAAAGAATTATCATTCTTTGAGTTGGAATGAATATTTTTAGTTAAAAACTCAGAATTTTCTCTCTCCACAGAAATGCAAAGTCCTATGCCAATTCCTCATCGTGGCATGAAGGGGATCGTGAGTTTTCAAAAGGCTTTGCCAAGGGAGTGGTAGCTCTGTCTGCTTCTACTATGCTGGAAAGGTTTCCAATATCTTCCCAGTAACAGACTGTGTCTGCTTTTTGAGAACCAGAATAAGTTTTTTGAGAACTTAAGGATGACGGGGCTCATTGTTAGTGACTAAGCTGGACACTTGGAGAGGAATTCTTTGTATCAACACATGAAATGGGAAACTATAAAATGGTTCTTAGTCTTCTATTTACCATTTCTGCAGTGACAGAGACAGACGGGCAGAAAAGAGAACAGAGAGTATAAGGGTGGTAAGAATCACCTGGATTTAGGTCATGCATATATATTAACTTTAAATGTAAGATACTTGTCTAATGGCATACTGATTCATATAACCTTGACATTCTCACTACAAACAAAACTAGAAAACAGAAAGAAGCTGCAACTGAATTGAAAGATGCTTCAGATATTTACCTTAGATTTGAAAAAAATAATGAGTAGAATTGGTTTAATTGTATAGGATTTCAAAAGCAACAAGAAAGATCATTGCCTAGGACATCAGATCCCCTCATATTGCAATGTTTATGATAAGTGTTTGTTAAGAAAAAAAGAAAAACTATAATTGCAATATGTTCCAATAGCAGTTGAAGAAGATGAAGAGGAGAAATTCTATGAAGAACTTGATAAGACCTTACAGATGAAATCTGCATATACTTTGACAGTTGGTGATGTCAATGAAAAAGAGAGCATGGGTAAAGACAGTGAAAAATATGTTAGAAAATATGACTTAGAAGTAAAGAATGAGAGAGGCTTAAGATTTGTAGACTGGCTAATTACTACTTTCAGAAAAGAATTGAAAAGCACTAGACATAGAGAGCACCAAATAGCATTGTAACACATGAAATTAAGTATATTTTAATGAGCAGGAAATGACTAATTATTGATATGAGACATTCCTAAATCATATATATGGATGCAGACTGACCACCAACTAATTAGGAAAAGATAAAATTTAATACAAAACAAAATAAAAAGGATAAAACGATATGATATTCAGTTCAAATAACTTCAACCAGACCTGTTTAAATAAGTTAGTGAAGCTCAAAAAAATGCAAAACAGATGGAGGAGAGGACATTGACACCAATTAGTAAAATTTCATTTAGAAGTTTAACAAGAACAAATTGAAGAACACCAAAGGAGCCAAAAAACCACCATAGTCAGGGAACATGACTTACTTGTTAAATAAAACAATGTGGCAACTAAGGGCATGGTTGGATATGGGGATTTCAGAATTCTCGAACATGGACATTTGTAGGTGATGGTAAGACCAACTGTATGACCATTTTTGTATGTGGCTAAGATGGAGTGGAGAAGTAGCTCATGGGAGGAGAGGAGGCTAAGGCATTAAGTGGTTAGGGTATTTGAAGGAGAATCAGTGTCTGTGTTGACATGCCCTAGTATGAGGACAGGAATTGGAGAGGAGAGAAAAATTGTAAGTCAGCCATCAAGTTAATTGAGGAAGGGAGGGGAGTGATGTTGTGTTCTGTATATAACCACTACCAGGACCTTGATTGGATTGTAGATATGAGTAGCATGAACCTCAAAGGAGGGTGTTGAGTGAAGGAGGAAGAGAGAGAACTTTGATGTAACAATACTCCAGTGAGCCAAGGAAAATGAATGAAGGTGCAGCCAGTACTAGAATATATGGCCAGGAGATCTGTGTCAACAGGGGAAAGCTAGGTTGAGATAGGAACTAGAAGGAGTGAGAGAGGGATACCTTTAAGATGGAAGGAAATGTGTTGCCAATGGGACAGGCATTCCAGATGGCAGAGTGTAAGGTATGAATGGAATTAGGATGAAGCTTTGGGGTGAAAGGAACGAAAGGGATGGGAATGAGGAATAGAGTGGTAAGGGATATTGAATGGAGTTTGTATGATGATCTATAGGAGTTCAGAGACACTGGGGCATGAAGGTTATGACCAGGTGTAAGAATGTAAGAATCTTGATAGACATATAAAGATCAATTGTTTGATGACCCTTTAACCATTAACATCAACCAAGACATAAAACAAGATGACATATGTTTGCCAGAAGTAGTCACCAAAGTCATGGAGGAGTTCCCATCTTTGCTAATTATATCAAACCCTGAACTTAACTGAGTCTCCAGAATAAAATCTATAAGCACTCACAAAAGTATAACCTGACTAGCCATAGAAGAAAAATAAAATAAATTCCCATTTTCCAAACTATGAAACTCAGTTGGCTTTAACAGACACTGCCAATAGCTGGGTCCAGAGCTGAATGGGACAAAGAAAATGGGTTGGATTGTCTTTAAAAAATGGAAGAGTTCTCTTAATGAATGTAAGCTTATTCCTGAAACAAGGGCATATTTCTTAATAAAAAATCATCATCCAGTAGGCTTTCATGTATATGAATCATAGATACACTTCAGTATCCAAAAAATCAAAGTTCAGAAACACCCAAAGAATAATGGAGAGTGCATAGTAGTTGTGAATTGACTATAGCACATTACAAATAAGGAATTATGAAAAAGATTTATAAAGGACATCACTAAATAAATATATAATAAAAATGATGAAGGAATCTTCTGGACAAAGTAGCTGACTAAATAGCAGCAGCCGGCCCAGCTCCCATGTCCCCACTCCATCAAAAAACTAAAAATAGCTTCAGATCAAATAATTATCAAGAAATTCAATGAGAAACTATAGTAAGTGATTTCTTTCACGACAGAATTGCACAAGAAATTCCTATTTCCAGTGGGAAGCTTTTCAGAAAACAAGTTAGGGAAAAAAAATACTGCCTTAGCATAACCAGAGATTGACCAGAGACACTTGTATCCTTCAGGCTCTGTGTCCAGACTAAGCAAGAACAAAGTCTCACAAGAGAAAGCTTCAGAGTGATCAAGCATTTGCAGCATGCACCCTGGAAGCAAATGAGTATGGCAGTGACCAATGAGGTAAATTCAGCACTCTGAACCTCAAAGATGCATTGTCAAGGGAAGGGAGGGAGAAGAGCCCAACTCCAAGATGTGTGGGTCAGCATAGATCCCAAGACTGGATCAAGTAGGCCTGACTACACCATCTAAAGGAGGAGACTGACCCTGTTTGTTTAGTTTTTTTAATCAGGAATGAAGGGTAGTAAAAATAATGAATAAACAGAAGACACTGACCACTGCAAAGAAGTATAATAGATCTAAAGATATCCCAAAATCCAACCTAGAAGGAGAGAGTAACTCCATAACAATTGAAAGTAGAGACTCAAAGAAAAAATGAATTTTCCCACAAGGATTTCATGAACAGTGAGAAGAAATGATGAAAAAGTGAAATACAAGCTTTGGGGGGAAAACTTTGGAGAAAAAATAGCTTAAAGAGAAAGTGGTAAAACTAATCCAAGTAACAAAACTCTCTGAAAATTACAATGGACCAAATAGAAATCAATGACTCTGCGACAAGAATTATTGCAACAAAATTTTAAAAATGAAAAATAGAAAAAAAAATATAAGGCTTCTCACATTAAAAATGACAGTTCCAGAAAATATGTCATGGCAAGGTAATGTAGGAATTATCAAACTCCCCAGAAACTATTGTTTTTAAGAAAAAATCATAGATGTTGCATTTCAAAAAAAAATTAAAACTGCCAAGATCTATTAGAACCAGCGGGCAGGATGAAAATAGAAAGAATCTATCACCTACTAAAAGGAAGCCTAAAAGCAAAAATCCCAGGAATGTCATAGCCAAAATCCAAAACACCCACGAGAGTTAAGAGAAACCTAGAAATGTGTTGCTTTTTTTAAATGAGCTTTGGATGTATTCTAATAGGAGGAGAAGGAACAAATGCCTTACAGTGCTCTCTTGTCTCCAACGGGTAATAGGAGAGTTAGAAACAAAACAAACAAAAAAAACACACATGGATTTGAACATGGATTGCTTCTGGTCTGAAGTCTTGAAGGGGAGGGAAAAAGAATATAATCACAATTCACAATACAATCAAAAGTGAATGTTGTGAAATAACCAAGAACAAACGTGGCCCCAGAGAAGAAATATGAGAAGACACTTCCTCCCATACTCCACTGCGGAGGTGGGACGTTCACCTGTGGAATGTTGTACATACTTTCAGTGTTGGATTTTTTAAATGTATTTATTGATATTTTATATGGATTACTTTTTCTCTTCTTGCTCATTTTCTTTAAAATACATTCTTTGTTATATGGGATGATTATTTGGAAGAAGGAAAGGAAGAGATACAGAAGGAAATTTTGGCAAGGTGAAAACAAAAGATAGCAATAAAAACATAGTTTAGAAAAGGAAATTAACAAATCAACTACTGTTAAACACTTACTATGTACAGAGTACTGGGTTTAGACAGGAGGGAGGAAGATAAGGTAGGAGACTGACAGAGATAAGCATTGCGTTTTTAGATTTCCAGTCTAGTTATGATTCCATGTAGTCTCCTATAAGGTTAGACAAGCAGATGCATTCCCAGAACACAAACAAGTTAAAGACATCCAGCTTTAACATTGATTCTTAGACTCAACTGAGGACTCAGTTCCTCTTAGGAAGCTTCCTCTGACAACTTACCATTTGATGGCTCCTCCTTCCTCTGGTCCAGTGGAAAGAACACTGACTCAGGAATGACTTGGATTAGAATGTCCCTGCTAATACTTAGTAGCTGTGTGACCTTGGGCAAATCACTGACCTTTGCTGAACCATATTTTCCTCATTTATAAAATGAAGGGATTGAAAGGGTCTCAGAGCTTCCTTCCAGTTCTAGAACTATGATCCTATGACCTAGAATCTATCTCCATAATATTGTCTCTGATTATATATTTCCTGGTAATATTTTCTAGGCATTTTATTCACTTCTGTATCCTCAGTTTAATTATAAATCTCTTACAGATAGGGGCTGTGTCTTCTTTTTCATTTGTGGAACCTTGCATTACTTAGTGCTAAGTATATAGGGGAGCAGTAAAGTGGTACAGTGCACGAAGTGCTAGACCTGGAGTCAGGAAGACTCATCTTTCTGAGTTCAAATCTGACCTCAGACACTTAATAGCTGTGTGATCCTTGGTAAGTCACTTAATCCTGTTGCCTCAGTTTCCTCAACTGTAAAATGAACTAGAGAAAGAAATAGCAAATCACTCCAGTATCTTTGCCAAGAAAACCTCAAATGGGGTCAGAAAGAGTCAGACATGACTAATCAACTAAACAACAAAAAAAAGTACGTAGGAAGAACTTCATTAATACAGGTTACATAAATGAATACATTTTCTTCCTCTTTCTGCCTTTTAATGATCCTCTCATTGCTATGTCTACCCTCTAAAAGTACCTGTCATTTACTGGTTCTATGTTTATTCACATTTATTCTGTGTTTCTTTTTTAAAAAGGTTGATACTTGGAGAGGTGAGATAGTGGTTAGAGATCTGAATTTAGAGTCAGATGACCTCAGTTCAAATTATGGCCCTGACACTTGCTAGCTCTGTGATCTTGGGCAAGCAGCTTAACTTCTCTGGGCCTCAGTTTCCTTATCAGTAAAAGGAGGAAGTCAGACTAGATCCTCTCTAGGGGGCTGAGCCCTAGTGCTGCCAGGATAAAAGAATGTAGGCAATAAGGGTTAAGTGACTTGTCCAGGGTTACACAACTAGTAATGTCTGAGGTTGGATTTGAATTCAGGTCCTCTTGACTCCAGAGCCAGTGGTCTATCCACTGGACCATCTAGCTACCTCTTCCAACATTGATTATTGAAGGAAATAGCAAATTTCGGTTAAAAGTTAGTGAAAATAAAGACGCAATTTTTTCCCATCCAAGTTCACAAGCCTCCTAAAACCTATCCTTTTGAGCATCCTAAGTTATGAATCCCTAGAGAAGAATGCTAAGGATTCTGTGACATTTGGATGAGACAAATAAACCAAGGAAACTTGAGGAGAGAGAGAGCACTAATTAAAGAAATCAGAGAAAGCTTCATAGGGTGGGTCACACTTGAGCTGAATCTTGAAGGGACACAGTTTCTTAGATGCAAGATGAGGAGGTAGCGCATTCACAGAGTAATAGAATCGTGGTCCCCAAAAGGGACCATACAGATCTTTCCATCCAGAGATTTCAAACTCGAGGCCCCAGGCTGCCTTTAGCCTCCAGGACTCCTCTGAGTGCAGCCTGAACTAGGTTAAAAGTTAGATTCCATCTGATTTTAATATGTTGATGTATGTGCAGAAAAGTTGTAATTTGCCCACAGTCACATGGTTTAGAAGGTGTCAGAAAAGGATGTAAAGCCAGGTCTTTGGTCTCTAAATGTAGCACTGAAGGGCTTCAATTTGTGTGACTACAAAGACAGAAGACAGAATGCCAGATTCATGGAATTTCTGGTAGTTAAGCAAGAAAAATAATGTGAATGATGGGAAATAATGTGAATTAAGGCCAAAAAGGCAAGTGGGAGAAAAGCTGTGGAGAGATTTGAATACTAGGTTAAGGAACTTCAAGAGACTATTAGGAGCCCCTGGTGCTTTCTTAAAGCAGAGGAATGGCATACATCTTTCTTTGGGTGTCTTTCTGTCTCTCTGTCCATTCTTGTCTCAGGTCTCTCTCTTCTTTCTGTGTCTCTTAGTCTCTAGTCTAGGTCTTTCCCTTTCTCCCCTTCTTGCTTCACCCCTTCCTTCCCTTTTCTTGGCAAAGATCCTGAAAGTGTGACTTTCACATTGCTCCACTTATCTTCCTTACAATAATATCCTTGACCAATTTCAGCTAGTTTTTTACTCTTCCTCCTTTGGAGGGAGAATTGCACCAGCTCCCTGTACATTCCCTGTGACCTTGGGGGCAGCCTCCATTTGTGTATACTCATTCACCTAAACTCATTCCCTAGCTGCAGACCTCTCTGCTCCTCCCGTCCCAACCCCCATTCTTTCTCTTCTAATGACCTTTCTCTTCTCTTCCTTTGTGTCCTCTAATCACGCTTTCTCTTTCACATCTCAAGGCCTTGACCCTTTGTTCAGAATACAACAGTGTCCCTTTCCCAAAACCTTGGTCCTCCCCAGACTGCATGATTTTTCCTTTTCCAGAATATACTTAGCCTTTGGAATCAGAAATACTTGGAGTTGTAAGAACTTTAGAGAGTATCTATTCAAATCTCCAGGTAACTGTGAACCAGCACCAACCTTTCTATTCTATCCAACTGGGAAAGACAATTTCTTTGTCTCACCTACCTTGATTCAATGTACAGAAATCAGAACTACTTTCTGGTTTGAGAAGATTTCCACTCTGCATCCTCTTTCTCTGCTCCATTTTCCTTTTTTTTTTTTTAGAACCCTCCAGGTTGTAGGAGATACAAAGAACTGATGTATAAGCCTGGAGCTTGAGGCTTGAAGAGAAAAAAGAAGGGAAGACAAAAGAGAGCATATTGACTTGGTCATTCAAGTTACAAGTACAGATAAAGAGACCCAAGAAAAGGCACTTAATGAATGTTTCTGAGAATGGAATTCAGTAAATAGACTATCAGAGAAGCAAATTTAGAGGTCCTTTAGAATCCAACCTCCTCGTTTTACAGAAGATAGAAACTGAGGTCAAGGTAAGAAAGTGTAAGAAACTCAAATGATTTGACAAGTTCATGACAGAGCTGAGACTGGATCCCAGGCCTTCTGACTCCAGTCCAGATGGGCAGGCAGTGTGGTGCAGTGGGGAGAGCATCTAACTTGGAATGACCACTTGTATGACCTTGAGCAAGTCACTGGAACTGTCTAGGGCTGGGTTTCCTCATCTGTAAAATAAGGAAATTGGACCAGTTGACCTCTAGGTTATCTTTCCACCCCAAAACTCTGTGACATATGTAAAAATCTTAAACAATAGTACAGGAATTAATAAGACAGTATAAAGGTATCATAAAGCAAATTGACATGTTAAGTCAATCATATCGATAATAAACATGAGTTCAAAGGAGAAAGTCACTAAAATAATTTTATGTTTATTGAGAGCGCTATGATTTACAAGGTGCTAACTTTGTGATATATAAAAAGTGCTAGATATTTTATCTCATTTGAGTCTCCTAATAACCATCAGAAGTGCAAGTATCATTCCCATTTTATAAATGAAAAAATTGAAACTCAGAAAGGTAGACTGCCTTTCCCAAAGTCACACAACCAATAAGTAACAAAATGAATGAAAGGTTAAATTCAGTTCTTCTGACCAGAATCAAAACCATTTGCTCTTTACTTCAATCATGTTGACTCTGTTTACCCTCTATGAATGACATGGAACTATGGCTTGATAGGGAAGGTGGAACTTAAACTGAAACAAGAATGAATAGACATTAAATCAATTGAGATAAGAAGTCAGGTATAGTTCCCCTTTGGTGGAAATAGTGGGAGCAAAAATGTAGAACATGTCATGTTTGGGGACTGTGAGAAGGCTAGTTAGAACAGATGATTCATGTTTGGCAGCAAGGTGGTGAGACATAAAGTTGGGGAGGTAGATTGGAATCACATTTTGGAAGGACTTGAGTGCCAGGGAACTGGTTCTCTGTTCTCTGACTAACTGAATCTTTTCCTCCCTTCTATTTTCTTTTTTCTTTTGGAAGCAATCAGGGTTAAGTGACTTGCCCAGGGTCACATAGCTAATAAATGTCTGACACTGAATTTTAATTCACATCCTCCTAACTCCAGGGTCAGTGCTCTAGCCACACTATACCACCAGGTTGCCCCTCTCCTCCCTTCCTTTTCATGCTATTTCTTTTCCTCTTCCTTATCCACTGCTTTAGAGGCAGGCCAACGAATAACCCTCTGGAGCCAGTGTTTAGTCTTTAAGGAGGCTTTCAGGATCTGCATAAGTTCTACTGAAATGATGAAGAAATGAGAAACACAATAAAGGTCCTCACAGATCTGAAAACAAAGATGATGAGTTCAGGGTCTATGTTTGGTGACTGAGTCAAGTAACTGAAGGGTCAAGCACAAATATACACTGTCCATTTACTCACCTGTAAACTAAGACAATCCACACTTCCTCTCTGGTCATCAAGTTCCTCAAGTGTAAGATGATGGAATTAGACTCTGTGATCTACAAGCTCCTTGGCTGACTCTGAGAGTCTGTGATTTCATACTCAAGAAATCTGCTAAGGAAGAGTCCAGGTTAGTTTTCAGAGTCCATTGTTTGAAAATGTGGATTCTGCACTTCCCAGGCACTACATCAGAAAAGGTACCTTTTTAATTTGATCTTCACCTCTACTGTTAATGATAATAAGAAAAATCATAACAGATAAAATTTTAAGATCCTTTATTGTTATGAAATATTGGTGCAGAAGAGCCTTCCATATGTAGCTTAGATGCTGCGGAGGTCATTATCCCATCTCCCAAGATCAGTGGCAAATTGAGTCCCCGTACAAGGTTACTGTTCTCCTCAGGGTATTATGGCACCTCAAAGGAGCCAAAGGTCTATTTCTTTCTAATACTGCCATTTATGAACCCCATCTATTATGTTTCCCCAGTATAATTCATAGTTAATATCTCTACAATATCAATCAACTAGTTGTTACCTCTTAATATTATTCAGCAATGATTATTGCCCCAAAATTATTTAGACTAGTTGACCTCTCCTCAGTATCCATTAACCAGTTAACATCAATTAGTTTTCACAAAAGGATATTTACTGAAAAGGTATTTTCGTTGTTTCAGTCGTGTCTTACTCTTCATGACCTGATTTGGGGTATTCTTGACAGAGATGCTGGAGTGGTTTGCAATCACCTTCTCCAGTGCATTTTACAGATGACAAAACTGAGGCAAACAGGGTGAAGTGACTTGCCCAGGGTCACACAACTAATAAATATCTGAGACCAGATTTGAACTCACCAAGATGAGTCTTGCTGACCCGAGGCCCAGCACTCTATTCACTGTACCACCTAGCTTCCCTGAAAAGTTTTAGCAATACCTGAAATACAAAAACCTCCCAAACCAGTACCCCATTCTCCTCTGCTGCCTTGGTACCTAGGCAGAGGTGTGCTGGAGCCAACTCAAACTGACTTGGGAGAGCCAGTTGTTAAATGTGAATGCTTCTTCCTTGGAAATAGAAAAATGCTACAAATCAAGGCTTGATTTGTTTCTTAAATCTTAGACTTAAGAAAATGTTAAAAATGCAAATTAAACTCAAAAGTATGTCATGCATGCATTTTTGGGGGGAGTCAATTGTTAAACATTTACCAATAAGCTGCTATACATGGTGACAGTGACTACTGACATTCCTTCTACCAAATTTGCTTCAGGATATTCAATGAGTCACTCATTTTCTGACAAGACCGGGGATCTCAGTTTCCACTTCAGTCCACTGCCTGGCAAGGTCATGCAGGTTGCTCTTCAAGGCTGGATCCTTCCTTCAACTAAAATAGAGAAAGAATAGATAAAATAGAGACAGAATAAAGAGATGTAACCGTCGATTCTTGGCCATATGGTGGCCCAAGTAGAAAGATTAGGTATCTAGCAGCAGTTATAGACAACTCCCTAAAACAGTTCTTCATCTGTGCCAGGAGTGGATAGAAAGAAACTCTAGGCCTTCTACACCCACCAAAATTAGAGACTTGGAGAAGTTAAATGACTTACTGAAGGTCAAGTAGCCAGTGAGAGATAGGGCTGGAAATTCAGCCCAGGTCTTCCAAGTCTAATCGTAGGCTGCTCTCCTCTATATCA
>JAQQSK010011456.1:0-12271 GCA_028658325.1 Potorous gilbertii
CAGCTTCTACATGAAGGGATCAAAGGGGGTGGAATAGGATATTCCAGAAGTCAAAGGAACTAGGACTAAAACCAAGAATCACCTACCCAGCAAACCTGAGTATGATACTTCAGGGGAAAAACTGGTCTTTCAATGAAATAGAGGACTTTCAAGCATTCTTGATGAAAAGACCAGAGCTGAAAAGAAAGTTTGACCTTCAAACACAAGGATGAAGAGAAGCATGAAAAGGTAAAAAGCAAAGAGAAGTCATAAGGGACTTACTAAAGTTGAATTGTTTACATTCCTATTTGGAAAGACAATATTTGTAACTCTTGAAACTTTTCAGTATCTGGTTAGTTAGTAAGATTACACACACACACACACACACACACACACACACACACACACACACACACACACAAACACACACACACACACACAAACACAGAGACAGAGAGCACAGAGTGAGTTGAATAGGATGGGATCATATCTTTAAAAAGTGAAATTAAGCAATGAGAGAAATATATTGGGAGGATAAAGGGAAAAATGGAATGGGGCAAATTATCTCTCATAAAAGAGGCAAGTAAAAGACTTTTCAGTGGAGGGAAAAAGAGGGGAGGTTAGAGAAAAACATGAAGCTTACTCTCATCACATTTGACTAAAGAAAGGAATAAAATGCACACATTTTGGCATGAAAACCTATCTTACAATACAGGAAAGTGGGGGAGAAGGGGATAAGCAGGGTGGAGGGGAAGATGGAAGGGAGGGCAGTGAGAGGAGGGAGCAATATGAAGTCAACACTCTTGGGGAGGGACAGGATCCAAAAAGAGAACAGAAGCAATGGGAGGCAGGATAGAATGGAGGGAAATATAATCTTACACAACATGACTATTATGGAAGTCATTTGCAAAATTACACAGATATGGCCTATTGAATTGCTTGGTTCCCAAAGGGAATGGGTGGGGGAGGAGGGATGGGGAGAAGTTGCAAGTCAAAGTTGTAGGAACAACTGTCAAGTACTGTTCTTGCTACTAGGAAATAAGAAATACAGGTAATGGGGTATCTGGTTAAACCAGTTATCTGGCCCTACAGGACAAAAGAGAAGATGGGGACAAGGGAAGGGAGGGATATTAGAAGAGAGGACAGATCAGTGACAGGGGCAATTAGAATGTTTGGCGTTTTGGGGTGGGGGTAGGGGAGAAATGGGGAGAAAATTTGGAACCCGAAATTTTGTGAAAATGAATGTTAAAAGTTAAATAAATAAATTGAAAAAATAAAATAAAATTGAGTTCCAAATTTCTTTTTCTCCCTCCCTCCCTGAGCAATTTCATATAGGTTATATATTGTAGTCATGTAAAAAAATATTTGCATGTAGGTCAAGTTGTGAAGAAAACACAGACTTAAAAAATGGAAAAGAAATAATGAAAGTGAAAAAATAGCATGGTTCACCCTTTATTCAGACTTCATTAGTCTCCACCCCCTCCCACTCCCCAGTTGCATTTATCATTACGAGGCCTTTGGAATTGTCTTGGATTATTGTGTTGCTGAGAAAAGCTAAGTCACTCACAGCTGACCATGGAATAATATTGCTGTTAACACATGCAATGGTCCGCTGGTTCTACTCACTGCTCTTTTCATCAATTTATGTAAGTCCAGGGTTTTCTGAAATCAAGAGATTACAAGAGGTATCATCATTGCCCACTTTATAGATGCAGATCCTGAGTTCCTGAGAAGTTATTTGTTAATGACTGCAAAACTAATAAGTGTCTAAGGTAAACTATGAGCCCAAGATTCATAACTCCAGCATTGAATATAATGAAAAGAAAACAATTTTCTTACAGCATTTAGCGACATGGATTGACAAGACAGTTTTATAATAAGTATTATTTGTGAGAATCTTTATTATGAAAGCTTATTAAAAAGTGACAACTAGTGTAACTTCATTATTATGTACAGATATGTATGTACGTATTTATATGTACATGGACCAAAAGTGGGGCAAAGTGCTTAATTTTGTTAATTTGATCAAAGATTAAGTGGTTCAATGAACAGTTTTGTTGAGATATAGCTTACAAATAGTCCATTTTCTGCTATTTCTATAAGCAGGATAGCCTAAAATGCATGTTAACCTATGATTGTTAGAGTATATCTTGAAAAATCTTATAAAATTATGTTAATAAAATCAAGGGAATAATTTTAAACTATTCAAAAGTGTTGATGACTTGTGAGTTCAAAATCCCTATGTAAGAATTGTCACAGCAATAAGATAAGACAATAAATATGCCATCTTCTTTTCAGGTCAGATTATCTAAAAGTAGTCATGAACTTAGTGATGCTGGAAGCTAGAGAAGGTTAGAGACAGTAAGGAACAGTGGAAACACTGATACAACGAGAGTCTGAGGATTTGGGTTAGAATTTTCAGTTTCCACTGACCATAAAAAAATATACTTTGTTGTTGATTTGAATGTTTATTTTAGACCAATTTCACTAATGAATATGAACGCAAAAATCCTAAATAAAATTCTAGCTTCGATATTATAACAATTCATCAGAAAGATTATACAATGGACTAAGTGGAGTTTATACTATGAATGTAAGGATGGTTCAATATAAGGAAAAATGTTAACATAATTGATTTTTTCAATAACAAAAGCAATGAAAGTTATGTCATTATGTCCATAGATGCAGAAAACCTTTTGACAAATTACAACACATTCTTATTTTTAGAAAGCACTTGGACGCAGCAGTCAATGATTGTAGCAGTCTGCTGTTTGATAAATCCATTAATTGGGAAATGGCTAAACAAGTTGTGCTCTATGATTATTATAGAATACTATTGGGTTGGTTAAAATGATGAGTGGGTGGCTTTTAGAAAGACATACATGAAATAAAGAATGAAAAGAGTAAGACAAAAAGAACAATGCAAATGGTTAAAGCAATATTGTTTGAAAAATAACTGTGAATGATTAACCTATTCTGAGTATTATAAATATTCAAATCAACCACAAAGGACCTATGAAGGAGGGAGGAACACAGTTTGAAACTTAAAATGTAACAAAAACATAAACAAGTTTAAATTTAAAATACATCGTGGGCCTCTTTAGTCCACAGTATCCAGAATAGATCAAATGAGATAATATTTGTAAAGAACTTTGCAAATTGAAAAGTGACATGTAAATGCTGTCACTACTAATAACTGTAACAAATAATGTTGTTATGACTATTATATGTCCTTCATGGTCACTTTTACCTCTAAATCTCTCCATGAACCTAAATTAAATGACCATATTTATTCCTGTTTTTCTCTTTCCCTTACTTGCCTTTCCCAGTTTTGCTTTCCTTCCCTTCCTTTCCTTTTCCGTGTCTCTCTCCTTTGTTTTCCTCCATTCCTCAAATTTTTATTAACTCCCTATTAGGTACAAAGCTTATTGTTAGACAAGTTGAAGATTAGCATATTGTATTGACCAGTGGAAAGAGTTTACAAAAGTAGTAATAGGTATGTCCTCTGCCTTTAAGTAATCTAAAACTAATGAGAGCTCCTTATCTTCTGCACCAATGATAACTCTTTCTTTGGAAATAATGATAATATGGAAAAATAATGAGGTATCTACTTGAAAAATGAATTAAGAAACACACTGACATAGACACTATAGAGAAACACTTCTTCATACCCTAATTAAAGTTGGATTTCATTGATTAGGTTGCAGTTATGGAGCCTTTCAAGATCTTACATTATAAGTAGTTGGTGAAGGGCTAGCATTTATAATCTATTACAAATCCATCTTCACTGCAGTTATTACAAGGGAACATAGTTTAAAAAAAAAGATTATAGTTGGATTCAAATGAAAATATTAAGGAGACAAAAAGAAATGTTCTCATTGCCTCTCTTTGTAGTCTAGAACCTAGAGCATCCCAGAACAGACTGATTGCCAGAATCAAACTGGATCAATCAATGATTCTTGAGGACATTCCTATAATACATAACTATAAATGGAACTGAAGTGAGATTGTGGATATTTGTCGTGATTTCACCACAATTTTATCTATCAGTTGTTATTCAAGACATCTAAACAATAGTATATATTAGTCATGGAAATGTATTCCATGAAGGCATGATTATTAGTAAAATATCAAACTTGCATTATGAAAAAAGCAATAGATCAGGAGATCTAGTAAATGTATATTTCAGCTAGGAAATGAGCTGTGAGAAAATAAGAATCTTCCATATACATATTTCAAATAAAAATATCATCATTGGATCCTGGTTGACCCTTGGAGAACTGTTATTTAAAGCAGGTGATATAATTTTGATCCTCCATTGTGCTGAAGGCAAAATTCCTCTCTCAAAGTAAACACATCCTTTCACTTAGGCATTGGAGAAAAGGATCAATTATTTTGTTGCTATCTGTATTTTATTGAATACGTCTTCCTTTACAATTAAAATGATAAGACAAAAACAGAAGACAAAAAAAAGTTCAGGTGGAAATTAAGTTCTTTGATTTTAGAGATTATGTGGCACTTTATTTTTACACTACCAGTGTCCTGCTAAGTATCTGGCACATAATGAAGGCTTATTATTTATTGACTGATCATAATGAATACAGCTAAAAAGCAAAAATGTCATTAACATATAAAAAAATCTTATAAACCCCACCTATTCTCTCATCTTCCTTTGCCTCTTCTCCTGTGTCTCCTCACTTTCTTTAATTAAACCCTTGCCTTATTTTTCAATTCAGTCCCATCCTCCTCCTTTTGTTCCTGTTTCCTTCTCCTACCCTCCTTCTCCTTCTAGATCCTTTTCTCCTTCCTTTCCCCCATTTTACTTGCCTTCTGTTGCTTTCTTGCTACAGTTATCTCTTTCTTCTTCTTTCCCTCTTTTCTTACCCTCAACCTCTCTCTCTCTCTCTCTTTCTCTCTCTCTCTCTCTCTCTCTCTCTCTCTCTCTCTCTCTCTCTCTCTCTCTCTTCATAAACATTTCCCTTTTCTGTATCCCTGCTCCCTTTCCTTCTTCTCCTCTTCCCATCTCACTTCTTCCTCTCTTCATCTACTCCCTTCTGTAATTTCTGTCCCTACTCTTTTGCTTCTCTTTCCTATACTGTTTATTAACACCTTTGTTTCATTTTTTAAATTAGATATGCAAGCTGAGAGTGGAAATGTTCAGGAATGGGACATAAAATGAGCAAGTTTTGGGGAAAGAGGGGGATGGAGGAGAAAAGAAGTAAGAAAAGATGTGAAAGTGTTTCCCAGGGAGGTCAGGAATATATGTAGTACAACTTTCAGGAACTCAGGAAAGTTAAGAAGTAGCTTTAGATTCTAACTGGTGATGAATTGTAAATTACAAAGGGGATTCTTGAAAGAGTGTAGAAGACCCGAAAGATAGGGATGGAGGTATACCATAAATTTATTTTACTTACTTGATCACTTTTTCCTATAATCTGTCTTGCTGTAAAGAACACACTGAGTCTAGCTATGTTTCTGATACTGATTCTGCTGATTTTTAATAGTTTGATATATTGTACAAATAGAAATGTTACTACATCAAGCTTTGGTGATTCAAGCTGCATGCATCATTTAATAGAGAAAATGAGTTTTTGTACAAGTAGGTAATGAAAAGTATATTCTGCTGCAATGGGATGTAAGCAGGTAGAAAATGAAGTTTACATGTTGATGTTGTAGAGGAACAAACATAAGCTACATTGAAATAAATATCAGTGATTTGGCAGGTATATTTGCTTATAAGATTGAAATGCTTAAGAGTCACAGGAGTATGTCATCAGAGAAAATAGGTCTGCTTAGATAATGAGGATTTAGTCTAGGCAAAGAAGTCATTTGCTAGTTATTCGACTTTATGCACATTTAACAGTGAAATGAAAATTAAATGAAACAGAAGGATCATTGTATAGGGGTAGGGAAGAAGAGTTCTTCCCCTTGTTCAAAAGTAAGTAGATTCAACTCAGAACCCCTTCCCAAAATTTCTCTTTTGGGCTGACTTAAGAAGACAATAATTTCATGAAGGACATACTTCTATTAAAGAAATTGAAGTACTTTGTAGATACTCTTCAAATAATGTTGACTATTCAAGAGTCAAGGATAAAAATATCTCTCTGTTAATGTCCTAGAAGTAGCTGGTTCTTTCATTCCCCCAATCCTTTGACTTTTTTTAGGAAATATCTCTAAAGTCATTTGAATAAACCATCCTAGCTGCTTCCAGGCAGATATGGAACAGAGTTTGGGAAAGAGCTACCATTGACTGAGAAAAGAGTGGAAACATTCCCTTGAACTCCGGGCCCCACTGAGAGAGACTGAGGTCAGAGAAAGGTAAGGACACCAGTGAGAGATAGACATATGGCTGTCAGGGGGAGATTGGAGGCATATAATAATAACTCAACACAAATTTGTGGTACTGAAGATAGATTCGTTGAACAGTACAAGAAAAGAGCTAGAACATTACCTTTAAAAGAGATACATAGTCTATAGTGAGCCACAGAGGGAAGTTTGTTTATTCAGAGCATCAGGAATTAAACTGGAAGTTTGTTCATAGAAGAGTTGATGCTTGTATTGTCGAACTGTCCATAAAGTTTGAGTGCATTTTTGATGAGTATAAGGCTTCTTAGTGTACCTGTAGTCCTAATAAGTGTATTAATGGCAAATCAGTTTTGTCTTTACATCTGTGTGTTACAAAAGGTAACCAAGGAAACTCAAAAGGAACATATTATAAACTAATGTAAACTGTCAAGGGTAGATCAGTGGTTAAGGCAAAGTGCTTAAATAAATAGGGGGCTGCTAGAGTAGAAGGAAGCGGGGTTGAACAAGTGTGAAGAATTATAGAAAATAGGAAAAAATAAAAATCTTTCCAACAATTAATAGATGATAATTATCTACAGAGGACTTAATATGGTATTTAAAGGTGAGGTGTAAACATCAGCAGGTAGGATAAAAAACGAAGACAATTTTCATCAGTATAGAGACCAAGGACACCTGAGCAGTGACTTCAGTTGAATGTATGATGTTTATATTTGTCCCAATATGTTATGCTCCTTCTTGGAAGAGAAGGTAAAGGGACCAGGAATCACTTTTCCTTGGTCCCTATTGTTAGAAACAATAAAAGTATCCTAAAAGGAAGAGAAGTAGAGTTTCAGTTATTTGGGGGGAAAAGTGAGAAAGAATCTGACTCAGATAAAGGGAAACAACTCTTGTCAAAGGAATGGCAAGGAAGGAGGAGGAGGAAAGGAAAGCAAAGCAAAGATATACATTGAGCTAAAAAAGATAATGGGAATCTTTCTCAAGACATAAGAGCAAGATGCTTTGAGAAAGAAAAAGTTGATTGTCCTCTAAAGTATGATAACAGTTCTTCACAACCTTTACCCTCAGCCTTCAAAATTTTTGGATGGAATTTTATTTACTACTGCCAACTGAAAACAAAGGATGCTTTTTTTGTAGTGCCAGGAATTTTACTAGATGCAGAATGGAAACAGTGATTTCAAAAGTGAACACCTGACTAAAAAATGTGGTTTGGGGATATAATTTAGACTTCTAGAACATGGTTTAAAATACAAAAGTGAGAGATGTATAACAGGGAATGGGGTATACTTAAGAAAAGATAGGAATGAGGCGTTTGTCAAGTACCTTCCAATTCTAATTTAAATAGCTTTAAACTACCAATGATTGAAAATAGAAAAAAATGACTATACATCTAGATATCTATATTTGTGCATATGTGAGTTTACCAAGTTAGATACCTTTGAATGTAGTTAACAGTAAAAGAAGACCATGAACTGAGGTGCCAGGAAGTTTACAGAGACCAAATCCAAAATAGAGCAAGTAATATTCTCCCTTTACTCAGATGGTTACACAAAAATTTCCATAGTTCAGAGAACTAACAAGAAAGAGGAGATAAATTTGAACTCTGAGATATCAGTGAGACTTGGTAAGATGAGAAACATGATTAGAATGTTCTTCTGGGTGGATAGAACTTACTCAAAGTAAATAAAATATAATGTGAGGAATGAGGCAGCACTGCATTTTTTGTTGTTAAATATTGTTAGGTCACTATTTTTATATTTTTATTAATTTATGGAATAAAACAGGCATCTCCATAAAGTAGTACCATAAAAAAGATTATTACATATGAAACTGCAAATCTACTATTCACAACTTTCTATTCCTTTTAAATGTATAACAAAATTTTCATGTCAATTTCTTTTTTTCTTCGCTTCCCTAGAG
Source organism: Potorous gilbertii (assembly GCA_028658325.1). Lineage (NCBI taxonomy): Eukaryota > Metazoa > Chordata > Mammalia > Diprotodontia > Potoroidae > Potorous > Potorous gilbertii. The sequence goes on from JAQQSK010011456.1 coordinate 8,203, forward strand.
ATGGCTACCATTAGATACAAATTTTATGTGTATATGTGTAAAATTATTCTATACATATTTCTATTTATCTGTTCTTTCTCTGGATGTAGATAGTGTCATTTTGGTGTGTTCTTTATAATTAACTTGGGTATTTATAATAGTCAAAATACATTCTTAAAAGAATATTGCTTTTACTGTATACAATGTTCTCTTGGTTCTGCTCATTTAGCTTTTTGTTATTTCATGCAGGTTTTTCCATGTTTTTCTAAAAATCATTGAGCTCATCATTTCTTATAGCAGAGTAGTATCCTAACACAATCATATGCCATATGTTCAGTTACATTAAGGTACAATATGCACATGGTAAAATTCAGGAACCATAGTAGAGAAGCATGGTGGAATACATTTGGGTGCTGAGAATGGAAAGCAAAACAGGAAGAACAAACAGATTAGGAAATTAGGATATGGATCACAAGCTTTGCACAGAAACATGATGTAGTTGTGATTTTTGTTTGCACCCAGAGTGGTTTGCCAATTCCTTCTGCAACTTATTTTACAGAAGAGGAACTAAGGCAAACAGGTTTTGGTGACTTGCCGAGAATCACATGATCTCAGGAAGAGGAGTTTTCCTGACTTGTGTCCCAGCACTCTATCCACTGGACCACCTAACTGCCCTATATAGTGTGATAGTCTTTCATTATCCAGACATATGCTAGACATCTCTATCAATGAAAAACAGAAAAGTTAATGACTTCCTTAAAGATTTCCCTAAAGAATTCGTCACAAAAGTATAGTAAATATCCAACAAAAGAACTATAGTTACGAACTCAGCATATATTCAAAAACATATATTAAAATCCATCTAAACTCATTCTTTAATCATAAACAAATCCTTCCCAGTCATATTCTCTCTATCCAACTGATGCTGGATCTAACCCCTGATGTTCATCATTAAAACTTCTTTCCTTGTCTCACTGTCAGATCCCTTATTCTCATTCTCTTTAGTCATTTCCCACCTCACAACATGCCACTCTAAAGATACTAATCCCTTCCACTGTTTTCTCTGCAATGCCTGCCCCATAAGTAACAAACTGGTTTTCTTCTAAAGTTTTTTCCCTTTCTTTTCCCTTCTGATTCTCACTGACAACTGATGCTCTTCTAATGACACAGCCACCTTGGCCTCTCTTTTTGACACTGCGTATAATTTCACTCAATTCCCTAAATCTCTGGTTGAGGTGGAAGAGTTAGACTTTTGTTCCCCATTGTCAATTTATATGACATAACATGGTCCTTTATTAATGCCAAGCAATCTTTTTATCCTTCCCTTTTCAATTCACTAAATCATTAACCACAGTGTTTCTTCTAAAACTTTCAACTTCTCTTCAAACTTCTGATGATTCTCTTTCCCCACACACTTTCAGCTAAGAATATCCCCTCATATTTTACTATATTAATTGAAGATATTCACTGGGAGCTCCCTTTTCTCTATTCTACCTGATCTCACATGACCCATACTATTAAAAAGTCAAGTCATAATGACCTTTCTTTTGGGACCTGATTATTCATTTGGTGAACTACTTCATTTCTGTGGAAAATATGTAAAGATGCAGAGTAGATGGTTAATAATTAGATGAATACAGAAGTGGTTTAGCTGGATACAAAGAGTTGCCTGTCAACTAGCCAAGTGGTGTCTGATAAAACATTCCAAGAAGTTTTGTTTGATTCAGAATATTTTTACATTCTTATTTGTTTGATTGTTGTCCTTTATTCACAGAGGAGCAAAATGGTATTACTATGTTATAGTCAGTTGCAGTATATTCATTTGTGACTGATAAGACCAATACAAGCTCAGAAGGCTCTACCACAGGTTGGGCAAAAATAGTCCATGTGAATATATGGGATGGATTCCCTAAATGTGTGCATCTCACTTTTTTGAGCTGCTGCAATTCTGCTTTGCTCATAGAGCACATCATTTTCTTTAATGAGGACACAACATGCTGGGCAGTCCTTTGCCAGCATCTCCCATGTCATGCAATCTGAGAGACAATGGGAATGTCCTTATGCTGCTTCTTCTGACCACCATATGAGTGCCATCTTTATATGAATTCTTTGTAAAATAGTCTTTTAGGCAAGAGTACATTTGACATTTCAACAGTGTGGCCAGTCCATCAGAACTGCATTCTTTGCAATAGAGTTGAATGTTTGACATTTTAGCTCAAGAAATGACCTGTGTTCAGGGTCTTATCTTTACAGATGATCTTCAGAATCTTCCTAAGACCATTCAAATGAAAGAGATCCCTGACATGATGCTAGTAGACTGTCCAGGTTTCATGTGCTTAAAACAATGAAGTCAGCACAACAGATCAGTAGACCTTCAGTTTGGTAGGTAGTCTAAGGTTTCTTCTTTCCCACATATTCCTTCAGACACTCCTAAACAGTGAGCTAATATTGATAATGCATGCATCAACCTCATTAGCAATGTGTATATCAATGGAAAGTATCTGCCAAGTATTCACAACTTCTCCATTTGGTATAACCAATGGTTCCATGGGTGCACAGTATGATGCTGACCGGTGGACAACTTATGTTTCCTTGATATTGGTTTTTAGGCCAAAATTAGAACAAGCAGAAGAGAATCAATCCATGCTTTGTTGCACCTCAGCTTCAGAGATGACATTGAGGCACAATCATTTGTGATCAAAAAATCATGCACCAGCTTTCCATCTTCTTTGGATTCAGCTTGTAATCTTTTACTTTTTTATTTATTTAAATTTCTTACATTAATTTTCACAAAATTTTGGGTTCCAAATTTTCTCCCCATTTGGCCCCTCCCCGACCCCAGTACACCAAGCATTCTAATTTCCCCTATCACCAATCTGCCCTCTCTTCAATCATCTCTCCCTTCCCTTATCTCCATCTTCTCTTTTGTCCTGTAGGGCCAAATAACTTTCTATTCCCCATTACCTGTGTTTCTTATTTCCTAGCAGCAAGAACAATACCCAACAGTTGTTCCTAAAATTTTGAGTTGAAACTTCTCCCCATCCTTCCCTCCCCACCCATTCTCTTTGGGAAGGCAGGCAATTCAATATAGGCCATATCTGTGTAGCTTTGCAAATGACTTCCATAATAGTCATGTTGTGTAAGACTAACTATATTTCCCTCCATCCTATCCTGCCCCCCATTGCTTCTATTCTCTCTTTTGATCCTGTCTTTCCCCAAGAGTGTTGATTTCAAATTTCTCCCTCCTCCCATTGCCTTCCCTTCCATCATCCCCCCCAACCCTGCTTATCCCCTTCTCCCCCACTTTCCTGTATTGTAAGATAGGTTTTCATACCAAAATGAATGTGCATTTTATTCTTTCCTTTAGTTGAATGTGATAAGAGTAAACTTCATGTTTTTCTCTCAGCTCCCTTCTTTTTCCCTCCACTAAAATATCTCCTGCCTGCCTCTTCTATGAGAGATAATTTGCCCCATTCCATTTCTCCGTCTCTCCTCCCAATACATTTCTCTCTCACCACTTAACTTCACTTTTTTAAGACATGATCCCATCCTATTCAATTCATTCTGTGCTCTCTGTCTCTGTCTGTGCGTGTGCATGTGTGTGTGTGTGTGTGTGTGTGTGTAATCCCACCAACTACCCAGATATTGAAAAGTTTCAAGAGTTACAAATATTGTCTTTCCAAATAGTAATGTAAACAATTCAACTTTAGTAAGTCCCTTAAGATTTCTCTTCGCTGTTTACATTTTCATGCTTCTTTTCATTCTTGTGTTTGAAAGTCAAATTTTCTTTTGAGTTCTGGTCTTTTCATCAAGAATGCTTGAAAGTCCTCTATTTCATTGAAAGACCAGTTTTTCCCCTGAAGTATCATACTCAGTTTTGCTGGGTAGGTGATTCTTGGTTTTAGTCCTAGTTCCTTTGCTTTCTGGAATATCATATTCCACCCCCTTTGATCCCTTAATTTAGAAGCTGCTAGATCTTGTGTTATCCTGATTGTATTTCCACAATATTTGAATTGCTTCTTTCTAGCTGCCTGCAATATTTTCTCCTTGACCTGGGAACTCTGAAATTTGGCCACAATGTTCCTAGGAG
>JAQQSK010011457.1:0-12271 GCA_028658325.1 Potorous gilbertii
GATGGAGGGGAATATAGTTAGTCTTATACAACACGACTGTTATGGAAGTCATTTGCAAAACTACACAGATATGGCCTATGTTGAATTGCCTGCCTTCCCAAAGGGAATGGGTGGGGAGGGAGCGATGGGGAGAAGTTGGAACTCAAAGTTTTAGGAACAACTATCGAGTATTTTTCTTGCTACTAGGAAATAAGCAATACAGATAAATGGGGAAAAGTTATCTGGCCCTACAGGACAAAAGAGAAGATGGGGACAAGAGAAGGGAGGGATGATAGAAGAGAGGGCAGATTGGTGATAGGGGAAATTAGAATGCTGGGTGTATTGGGGTGGGGGAAGGGGTCAAATGGGGAGAAAATTTTGGAACCCAAAATTTTGTGAAAATAAATGTAAAAAGTTAAATTAAAAAAAGAGATATACTTCTCCCCTTCTCAAAGGCAGGTGAAGCACTCAGTGTGCACTGATATAAATTTCCAGTAATGAACAGTACACAGCCACACATACTAGATAGGTTGTAGCATCTATATCTGTTTATATAAAGTTGTTTGCCTCTTTTTCCTTCTCAAAATTTTAACTCTATTATATTTACTTTTTTGGGTATGATGAGTTCAGGGTATACCTGAAGTATGTTTGAGTACCACCAGAAATGATGGAGTGTAGACCTGTGGGTTCTATTGTCCTGAAAGAAAACTACTCAGATCTCAAAGCTAAAGAAAGGCATTTTTGGGGTGACACACACAAGTGGGCCTGCTCCCACGTGGTAGAGACAAAGCATATGCACTGGGCTTGTTGAAGGTTGGAAAGTGGAATGGGATAGATGAAACTCTGAAATCCCCCAAAGATAGGAGTATAAGGGCAGGTTGTGGGCCTCCTGGAATGAATTTGGTAACTCAGGCGAATTGTGGTCAAGTTAAATATTTGTTATGCTTTTCCACAAGTAAGAATTCTTAGGGATTCTGTAATCTTAGAGGGATATAGTCAAGGTTTATTCAAGATATTCTATAGTAAACAAGTGCAAAACATGCTATCTAGGTGACTCAGGGTCAAATTAGGGAATGTTTAAGCAGTGGTTTGTTCTTAAAGGAACATGAACTTTTAGTATCTACTGCACAGGTATTTTGCCCAGAATTCAGTGGAAAATAGCCCAAGGCAGGAGCTACATGGAGGTGTGGTTTTAAGCCTGAAATGTCACTAAACCAACTAACCATCAGGACTGACTGAGGAATTCCAGGCTGCTCTCATCAATGTCTTGTTAGATAAGATAAACATAAGGGGGTATACATATGTATAAATCTAGTATACATATGATTAGTCAGTGAGTAGTAAGTGTCCTTATGATCCAGTATGCAGCCCGTTCATCCAGTGCACAGCTGGTTCAAAGTAATAAATTCTATAAGTGCAACTGGCTACTACAGCAGGAAGAAAGATAACGGTCTTGGCTGGGGCAGGCTGTTCTTGGGCTGGGGAGAAACTTCCTGGGATAGAGACTAGAGAGAAATGTGATTGTTAAAGAGAAATGTGATTTTATAATTAGGATCCAGCACAGGCACCCAAGCCCTCAATCAGACATACTCCCCAATGGGAGGCAAGGCAATTGTTGGCATGAGGTGTGTAGTCTACACACAGCTGAATAGGATAGGGGAAAAAAAGGAAGGGCAACAAGACTCTGGAATGTCTGAGACATTAGGTAATCTGGAGGTATCTTTATCACATAGATGAGCAAGCAAAATAGGAAAGGGGGCAGGGAAGGATTGCTCCTGGATGTCATAGAAAAGGGAACAAGAAAGGGGGAGGGGAGAGTTGTTCCGGAATGTCAGGTAAGGGAGTGCTTTGTGACAACCACAGAGGAGAGTTTCAATGCATAATTCTCTTTGATCACCTTTTCTGGATGATCATTTCCTGCATTTTATCTGATATCTCACAGCCTGCATCCCACTTGCTCCATCTGCTTTGAGTGCTCCTTTCTACCTCATCATGTATGTATGTATGTATGCATATATGTATATGTATAATATATATGTATATATATATAAAATGTGTATATACATATATATATATATATATATAAAATATTTATATATGTCTATCTCGATGTATATCTTCCCTGTAGATCATAATCTACTTGAGCACAAAGATTGTTTCATTTTTCTTTTTATCCTTATCATATAACAGAGTGCTAAGGAAACAGAGTGCTAAATTCATTCATTAATTCATTCATTCCCTTGTTCTTCAGTTCCTTTGCTCAGGAGTGCATTCATTTGCATATTTCAACCAACAAAAATGTAGAAAGTGATTTCTTTGTTCCTAATTTGTTAAATGGAATTGATCAAATTGTTTTGGGATCATGCATTTTTCTCAATAGACAACTCTAGGATCTCTTTTCTTGGAACCAGGAAGAAATGTGTTGAAATTTACTATTAGAAATGTATTAATCATGTAACCCTGGGGAAGTTATGCTGTCTCTCTGAGCCAGTTTTTTCATCTATACAAAATGGGGACTGGCCAAAGGAAGTCCAAACCTTAGGTGCATGTTTATTAAACTCTGCCTGATTCAAGCTCCTACACAAAGACCATATTCAGTTGAAGAGAAGGTGAATCTGACTGGCTGATTGTGATGAATAAGAATCTAGAGGCCTGACCTTCTATTGCAAAGTAGGAATAGAAATTTTGGTGCTTTTTCTTGTGCACCTACTGCATGATAAATTGGGCATTGGGGGATTTTTGCGGAACCAGAACTGATTACACACAAAAGGCACCATTTGAAAAGTACAAAATCTTTCTTTCTTGCTTGCCATTAGATACTAAGAAAACTCTGAGCTTTGGCCTGCCGAAAGAAGAGGAGTCCATTTTCTCCTTTTTCAACCCCCTTCATCCAATGATCAAGTGGCTTAGGAAAGCTAAGTCTGGAGTAGAACACCTCCTTTTTGTGTCTTCTGTTCTTTGGTGTAAGGCAGCTAAGTTCCATAGCAGATAGAGTGTTGAGTCTGGTGTCAGTTCAAATGTGGCTTCAGATCCTTAATATTGGTGTGGCTCTGAGCAGGTCACTTAAAACCATTTGCCTTGATTTCCTTATCAGTAAAATTAGCTGACTAAAAAAAAAAAGCAAATCACTGCAGAATCTTTGCTAAGAAAACCCTAAATGGGACTTGTTGTTTGTTGTTCTTTAGTTCTAGAAGGGATTCAATAACATGATGAGGGTGATATCTTGACTTGCAAGTGAGATTTAAATGAGATGGAGCTGTCCAAATTAGTCAGCCTCACTCCCTCCTCCAGAGCCATAGGAGTCCAGTGGCAAGATAAGGGTCAAGACTGGTGGTGGCTCATGATGCAGTGGGTGACCTTGACTTTTTTCACTTAAGGTCTTTTCCAGCTCTGTCTGAAGTAATGGTCATTCAATGACTAAGGGCTAGGTAAGAACTGAGACAAACGATGGCTTAATTTATTATCATAACCTTATCAATTTGGGAGCAAAAGACCTTCTGGGTTCCTGGATGGAAAAGAAAACACTCTCTCTAAGTCATCAAAAGGCAAAAAATGAACAATTGCTTGTGCTGGGACCTATTATTGGCCATTCAATGAAAGCCAGAGGGACTAAAAAGTAAATGTTTTGTAAGTTCTACCATAAAATATGTTTTGTAAAAAGTAATTATCCCCATATTAAAGCTAATTGATTGCATTGGAGTTTGAATTATAACAGGAAGACACATCCGTGGAATTGACAAATTATATTAGGGGAATATCTTGAATGGAGAGCTCAAGCTGTTAGCATTCAAAGAACCTCACTGACCCTCAGTGATACCTTCAGAATTTCTGTTACAATCAGCCAGAAGATCCTACTAAGACTTGTTTCTGGAGGACCTCAACATTTATAGAGAAACCTTCATCACTTTGAACATCTGCCTAAGGATGACATGACGTATTTAAAAGAAGGTTCTATTTAAGCACTTTCTATTGTCATTCAGCTGGAGAGATGGAGAAATGTTTTGTGTAGGCAATGACATTTGAAATTAGCTTGGTAAAAAAGAAAAGAAAACAAACAAGTCAACCTTGGAATTCTAAAATGATGAGATGAAGGAATTTAGTTCAGGGTTGGTGGACAACCTGAGCAAAGGCAGGGGGATAGGAAAATGAATATTATACAAGTGGAAAATGTATAAGGAACTTTCAAGTCTCTGTAGGTTACATGTAGACCTGCCGAGGGTATGGGTGGACAAGTACCTTTGCGTGCGGGCTGGCTGAATTTTTTCCAGGGCTTCTCATTCATCTTCAGTGTTCACCTGGCACTAAACCCTCACTTGTGTCTCCAAGAAGCTGTAGCAGGTACAGTGGCTATACCTCAATAAACTATCTAAACCAGTTTGACACTAAATGACAGGCCATAAATCATGGGGAGAGGGATGTCTACCCCAAGAGTGTCAAGACTTTCCCTAGTGGAACAGGCTGATGACAACCATTTGTTCCAACAGTCTTGAAGAAGATACTGTCAAGCATTTAAAGCATTTTCAGACATCAACCATTCCAAGGTCATCCACTGTATTTCAATGCATGGCCAGTCACCTTGACTTTTGTCTTTCCACTGGACTTCAATGATGACTTTGTGAAATTCTGCCTCAGTTAAATCTAATTCATGCATAAGTCAAAACATCACCACATGATGTGACTGGTCTTCTTCAAAAAGAAAGGACAAACAATAATGAAGCTACATGTAAAACAAGGGTGCTGGACTCCATAACCTCTATGGAAACGTCTATCTCTAAATCTGTAATTCCACTCATACAATGAATGATTGATTACTGCTAGTAGCATTATTTCCCTAGATTAATTCATAAACACTCACTGATAAATGGAAAAGAATTATGAATTCAGAGAATTCTTATATCAAGGGAAAAAAGGGATTCTTTTCTTTTGGGGGCAGGGGGAGGTTCTGGGTGGTATATTCAGAACTTTCTTAATGGCCTCTTTAATTTTTTTCCTCAAAATAAGATAAGAGCAAAAATATTTTAGACTCATGGGCAAATTAAATGGAAGAGCCATATGTGAGAAACTAGGTAGCAGAAACCAACCAGAGGCACTGAAGCATTTCCTTTTCTTTTATTTGTCCAAGTGTTGTTGATGATTGTTTTCCTTAGTCACTGCAAGCTATAGAACAATCCCTGTTCCAAGAAGGAGTTTATCTCAATATACTGATCCCTTCCATTTCTTTCCACTGTAATTCTTTGCCTATTGTTTCAGTTTCCCTGACTTATTTACTAGATTTATGCCACTGTTGTCCACTAAAGACCTCCAGGCACATTATAGAGAAATTTACACTTGAGGACTGTAGTTTCCCACAAGTTGCTTGGAGGAGTGAGTTTAGAAAGGAACAATTTATCTAAAAACCTTCCTGGATATTTTCTTGCTGACTTTTTCTTTAGTCAAGAAATGCAATGTTATTTCTCTTTCATAGAGCTCCTGGTTTGATATGTCGATATAGGAATATGTCAATTGTGTACTTTTCTGAGTAAGGCAACCACTTTCACTAGCAGAGATGCAATACTTGTAGATTTTACCATCTTAAAGAGGCTAAATGATTTGTCCAAGATCATTTAGTTAGTTAGTGCCAAAGACAGGATCTTAACCCAGGTTATATTTCTTCCAAAACTTTTGATATTAAGCCTTTTTATTCAGTTGTCTTGAAAAGACACTAAGTCCAGTGCCCTCATCACTCCATCGTCTCTATCAAAGATTATTTTTAACATGCTTCTTATGGAAAGAAAAATGTCAGATACTAGTATCTCCCACCATCCCTGTGATCTTGAGATAATAACTTTTATTCTTTGGAACTTTTACTTGTATTTTTTCTCATTTTTAAATATTAAAAAATAATGAAATTGCTGTTGTAATTCTTTACATTTTGAAACTTTTTTTGTTGCCTACAAGTGAAAAGGTAAAGTAGGCTTATAGTAAATTTACTTCTTTGAAAGAAAATGAATAAAATAAAACAAATATATGTATTGAATAAACTAGGTCCAAGTACCTGTATACTATTGGATTCATCATTTTGTTTCTTGAAATACAGAATGACTTTGCAAAAATATTTGAACAGATCAGGCATGTCCCCTCTAAGAATTCAGCTTCTAAATAAATTATACCTGCCTCTTTGATTTGATTTTCTCATGCTCTATCATTATTTTGTGACAGAGAATCTATCCAACATGAAGGCCTTCCCCACTGTCTCTTGAAATTGCAAGAATAAGGGCAGTTAGGGGACACCGTGAATAGCCCTAGAGTCAGGAGGACCTGAGTTAAGATATGACCTCAGACTCTATGTGACCCTCAGCAAGTCACTTTACCTTGACTGCCTTCAAAAACATAAAAAGAAAGAAAGGGCAAGGACATCAAATGGGCACAGGACTGGGTTATCCATTGGTTATTTCTCAGTTTCATGAAGTTACTAGTCTACTTTTTTATCATAAATTTCTTTGAGTGCATCCTAGTGTTCCTCTCTAGAGAAAGCCCTTCAGATATGAATAATCAGGGCAGTCCTGATAGGAATGAAAATCTAGGAGACCCATTAAGGGATAATACATTCAATTCTTTACAAAAAAGTACCTGCTATTTGCTGAGTTCATTGTGTGGGAAAATTACACCTCTCTATTACAGAAGTGAAATGAGTTTCCCAAAATAAGGCTCCTATGAGTTTGCCCCATAAACTTGAAATTCAGAGGACCCTGAGGACATTTATACTCTTTAGCAGGTACAGGCAACTGATGTTACATTAAGAAGAACAATTATCTAAAATAGAGAGGTACCAGTGGAAAGTTTAATTCAGCATTCCTATTTCCTCAACTCCTCTACCCTACCTGACTTCTTCCATGATGTAGCCTACACTACTTCCTCCCCTAGTCATAGTAGTGGTGATAAAATAGACTCAGTTCTCTCAGGGGCTTTATGTGGAGACCTTCTGTAATCGACCCCAGCTCCTGCCTGCTCCGGGAGCCTCTGGCTTCCCACTGCCTCTGCTGCTGCCTCCCGAAGGGGCCTGAGTTATGGAGACACCCCGCTCCCCTTTCAGCCAGTCTACAAGTCTCTCTCACTGACCCGTGCACCTGTGGGTGGAGGGACCTTCATTGCCACCAGAGATTCTGTCCCTGAAGCCTGCTCTGATCAGCTCCTCTCCATGCCACCTGGACAGGGAAGGGCTGGGCTCTGCTCCCATCTGGGGCACGATGGACTTTGGGGTTGGTTTTTCAGGGCTCTCTGGAATGGAAATCTCCTTCACTCCATTGCTGCATGGCTTCCACCGCTCCAGAATTTGTTGGGAGTTCTTTTTACAGGAAATCCATGGGCTGTGGGTTCGGAGCTAGCATATGTGAATCTCTCTACTCCACCATCTTGGCTCCTCCCTGAAACAGAATCTTTAAGAAATGACTCGAGACAATGAAAGGTGAAGTTGTTTTCCCATGAATACATAGCATATGTGCGTTGAGGTAGGGCTTATATGTGATTCTATTCTTATCTTTAGGCCACATGGACATTAAATTCAATAAGGTTTCAACACAAGCAGTTGATGGTTATATGATCTCATAAGGCATAGGTAACAATAGGTAATAGTAATAATAGTTTCATGGTTCTTTCCCAGACTATACCACATTTAGTCCTGTAATACTCTACTGTGATGGTTAGAACAAGAAATATCTCTACTCCCCACTCCCAATTTGGCTGAACAGCGATCACCAACAGTTAGTTTGGTGACTTAATCAATGAACAAATGACAGAAATAGGACATCGGTCTCCTGGTTCCTAGTATTTTAATCTCCATCAAAACGATCTTACTGGAAACAACATCTGAGTTCAACAGAACAACTCAAATTAGAAGAATTAGCAGCCGAGTGAAAGGCACATAATTCTTTCAGAGTTCTGCCAATTCACACAGGGCTAGCCCAGGTGAGAGAAACCAGTCAACATTTAAGGAGTATAACAAAATAAAATGTCAAAGTGCCCCCAAGCCTCACCAACAAGATGTTTCAAAACCTTCTCTTGACTTGGCTTTAAATTTTAGGCAATGTTCTTCATTTGAAATTCAAGATTCTATGTGCCTTTTGAAAGGGAATAGCTCTCCTGAGCCCTTTGGGGGCAGTATCAAGAAAGGAAATCTGTCATTCTTAATGGAAGATCACTAAGGTGACATTTTAAAGTAAAGCCTTTTCAACCTCTCAATTGGAACTCTTACTGATTTCTCATTTCCCCTGATATAGCAGGGAAAGATAAACCACAAGGGTCAACCATGCCCTTTCACCCACAGACTTGTGGAACAGAGGAATGGGTCAGTGAAGCATGAGAAAGAACATGAGTATATGAGCATGGTAGCTGAATTCAACAAGAAATGTTACCTACTTTGGGATTTGGAATAAAATTGCTCACATACATGATACTCTGGAAATTTTTCACTTCCTTTACCACTGTTCCAACCCTATTTCCTGACATCCTGTTGACTCCTCTCAACTTCTGGGGGTGGGTAGGCAGGTAAAGAACTAATTTTATGAAGAATCATGATTGCTGTGCCTTGGGGTCTTACTCAAATTTCTGTGATGCAGGTTTAATGGATAGTGCTGTTATGATAACCCCCCAAAATAAGAAAAGATTATGATAAAATTTATAATTGGCAGAGGTAGTTTGCTAGACACTTATAGACACTGTTTATAAGTATATTATCTCCTGTGGATCTTTTCTTAAGTTCTCTCATTTAGGAAAATCTAAATATTTTGTGAACCAGAATTGCTTTACATTAATGTTTTTATACCAGTGCTTAGCAAAGTATTGGGCACAAAGGTACTTTAAAATGTTTGATGAAGTAAGTTAAGTTGAACTGATATTTGTGGCTTTATGTTTACTTTCTTCTGACTCATCATGGCATGGAGATAACCCGGGGTCCTCAAAGACCAGGAGAGGATCATGTAAGCTCTACCATTTCCCACCTACCTATTTACCTGCACAGAATTTCAATTACATATATTTCCATAAAATGTACATCTATCATCTTCATACCAACTTAGCTAATTTTTAAAAGACTTCCTCTAGATGTTTGGCAATGAAGAGTGGTTATTCTTTCCCTATGTACTCCTGAAGGTCATCTACTAGGGCATGGAGGGGAGGATGGCATCTCTAGTACTGAAGAAGACAGCTATAACAATAAAATCAGGGAACTTGCAAGAATTAGGATGCATCACCTAGCTCATATGCACACACACATACACATATGTGAACACAAATGTATACATATATGCATATGTATCTACATAAACACAAACACACGCTGAAGATCTATAGAGTCATCGTGTTGACCTCATTGTTGTAAGAGTACCAGTACCAAGCCAGGAAACTAAACTGATTCTATTTGTATTGTCTTAGGAAGATTCTGAAGATCACCTGGTAAGATGAGGCACCACATCAGACGTGGGGGTCCTCTTTTGAGCTGAACTGTCAAGCATTCAAACTACTGCAAAGAGTGCAACTCCAATGGGCTGGCCATGTTGTTTGAATGTTATACATAAGTTCATCTAAATGACTATTTTAAGAAAAACTCACACAAGGAAAGTGGTTAATGGAAGTTAGAAGAAATAATACAAAGATTCTCAAGGTATCTCTGAAGAACTTTAGAACAGAGTGTGAGAGATGGGAGATATGTACACAGGACCATCTAGCATGGCATGGAAGAAGGCATTATGCTCTGCAAGTGAAGTAGAATTTTAATAACTCAAAAGAAATGTGTAAATTTAGAGACATTCAGATGTTCACATTGACTGCTTTTGCTTGACCTGTGGTAGAGCCTTTGGAGCTCATATTAGTCTGATCAGCCATAGGCAGATGCCCTCAATGTATATGGACCCTAATATCATTTTCAAATTCCCTTCAATGGACAATAATTAACCAAACAGTACATGTGTAAGTATGTGTGTGTATTTGTGTCTAACCGTGTCTATATATGTATGTTTGTATATGCATATATATGTGTACATATACATATATATACTCGTACACTCAGATACATACATATTTACATACTTACAGTATATATTTATTTCTTTATCATGAAGTAGGCAAGACTATTGACTAAATTGCTCTGGTCCAATTTTAAAAATATATCTGCCAGCCCTTCCCCTTCAAAATAAAATAAGATAACTTTTATGTGGTCTTGCACAGCACAAAAGTGCTACTGTTCATGTATGAATAAGAAAACATTTTGGAAAGCACAAAACACCTGCTACATACTTAGTTTTTGTTGTAACCACAATGAGATTCATTATCATCTATATCATCATGCAGAATAGAGCATATTCTGACAGCCAAAAGAAATATTAAGAAATCAATTGGGTCATCTGTATTTGAGCAGTCAACAAACCTAAAGTTTCAATACCTACAACTGAGAAAGTAAAGTGAAATTGTACAGATCGATAAATGAATTTGCCATGAACTGGCATTTGTAAACACAGTACTGGATCACATTGACAGAACAAACCAGGAAATTTGATCTTTTGTTTATTGTTTGCTGTTCATGCTATTTCAATTTGTTCAGCCTCCATCTTATATAATAGTTTGTTAGAATCTATTACTGCTATCTTGACTACTACTGCTGCTATTACTAAAACTACCACTACTGTTGCTGCTACCATGACTACTATTGCTTTACTTCTAAATACATCTTACTCTCTATGTAGTTGACTCAAAAATCTATATATACACACACATAGAGAATATATATATAAATATATATGTATCCATATATGTCATGGATTTCATTATCAACATAATCATCATTCATTAGCACATTTTGAACCCCAAATACTCAGTTTGGTAGGATAACTAAAATTATATAAAAAGCTCCCTTACCCTAGGTACTTATTCTGGTACAGAAAATAAATGAAAATGAACAGACATATTTGCTGGAGGTATGAGAAGAGGAAGGATTTTTTTTTTATTTCTTCATACATATTTTTAGGAAAAAATCTATAAACTTGGAAATAATTCAACTCAAAAATTCAACAAACACTTATAATGTGTAAAAACCTGTTTCAAGTGCTATGGACACACACACACACACAATAAGAAAGTTAAGTGGTACTTGCCATCAGGGAGCTTTTATAGAGACATAAACTCAAAGTAAAATTAGGGAAGAGAAACATTAACTAGATGGGAAGGAAAGGCTTCCTTTAGGATAATGGGATCTGAGTACTTGAGTGTGCCTATGTACATGTGTGCATGCACGCAATGTGTACATATATACAAATATAAAAATGTACACACATATACATATGCTTAGGGTGAAATATAATGTACTGAATGGTAAATGGTTATATGTAAGAATCACAGCTTTGACTCATTGTTTTACTCCATTTTCCACAGAGGCTGATAGTAAGCCCAAAAGAGGAGGACATAAGGTTTTGTGTTGGGATGGATAGGTCATAATAGACATTATTGACCACCATTTTCCCCCAGAGTTCAGCCTTGTCTAGTGGAATGATTAAAGTGATCTATGGAAAATTAAATGATTCTCACAAGATTGCAGAAACTTGATGTATGTTTATATTATCATCTAAGTCCCCAGGTGATGATATCCCTTGTGGCATGGAATACATGGCATGGAAATCAAAGAACCTTAGGGCTTTGATTTAAAAATGAGAAAAACACACTGAGATAAAAACAGCCTCTGGAACTGTAGTTTAATGTTGATTATGTATTAAACTTTGCCATGCATCAAAAAGATAATATGTCTATGTGAATTCCATTTGTATTTCTCATTATCTTCATGCGACATCATTAACTTTTAATGAATACTGCTTCTCCTTGCTGTCCTGATGTTGGGAAGATTCATTGTTGTTGTTGGTTTTTTCCCTTCCTAAATAGAGGTTTCTTAGTACATACTGAAGGAATTAAAGTTTCTCTTCATTTTAATTCAAAATAAAATCATTAAACACGAAATTTTGTACAAAACCCTGTAGTAGATACCGTGGAAGATCAGAACTATGTTTTAATCGGTGCACATTAATTCCAATGTAGCAGTGGAAATAACAACACGCTGATGTTTGCAAAACTCTTTCCAAATATCACTTCATCCTCTCAACTCTGGAAGGTAAGTGCTATTATAATCCACCTTTTTCAGGTGAAGAAGCTGAGGGAGAGAGATTTTTGAGTTGCCCAGGGTCACATGGTTAGTATTTGAAGCATTATTTGAACTCAAATCTTTTCAAATCCAGGTAGAAACTCCATTTGCATTGGCACGTAGCTGCCTAAAGGA
>JAQQSK010011458.1:0-12270 GCA_028658325.1 Potorous gilbertii
CAGGCCTGACTGCTCTTCAAAGGGAGCTTATCTGGTGGTGCTCAGGTGGGGGGCAGGGCCGCCTCTCAGGCTCAGTTCCCTCAGGGGGTTTATGCAGAGACCTTTTGTAGTGGAGCTGCTGTGGAGCTCCTGCCTGCCTCTGACCGAGCTGCCTCTCCCGCAGTGGCAGCCTCCCGAGGAGGTCCGAGTCTCGGAGATAACCTGCTCCCCTCTCAGCCCATCTCTCTCACTGAGCTGTGCGTCTGTGGGTGGAGGGACGTTCATGGCCGGCTGCCGGAGAATTTGATCCCTGAAGCCTGCTTGGGGCTGCTCTCTCCTCTCAGTGTGGTGTGACCAGGGCAGGGGGAGGGGAGGGCTCTGCTCCCATCTGGGGCTCGATGGACCCCTGGGGTCGGATTTTCAGGGCTCTCTGCAACGGAAATCTCCTTCACTGTGTTTCTGCGTGGCTTCCACTCTTCCAGAATTTGTCAGGAGTTCTTTTTACAGGAAAACCATGGGCTGTGGGTTCGGAGCTAGCAAATGTGAGTCTTTTGACTCCGCCATCTTGGCTCCGCCCCTTTTTCCTTTTTCATGATGTATTACAATACTAGTATTTGCCACCAACCTAGCACTTAATTTTATGTGATTTTGCACTATTATCTACTTGTTTAATATCTGTCAGTCTTGAGGAAGAAAGGTCATTATTTGGTTTGACCAAATTGGCCCAATTCTATACATCCTTTGAGGCTTTGACTGAGCCTCTCCTTTTCTTCTCAGAGCCTGGGTGGCTGGCTTTTGGTGCAAAGTATATTTTGTATACAGTAAGCGGTATGAGTGAGTATAGGGGGAAGAACTAGAACTACACACCTTAGGAGCTAGGAGTAATCTTATAGGTAACTGAGCCCAAGTATCTTGGTTTACAGATGAGGAAACTGAAACTCCAAGCGGGAAAGGAACTTGTCCATTATCATACAACAAGGAATCCAAATCAAGTCTTCTGATTCCAAGTCCAGTGCTTTTCCTACAGTAAGAATCTCTGGCTTCTAGAATTGTTCTTCTGCCACAAATTGAAGTTCATTTTCCTATTTGGGAGTCTCTTTCTTCCTCAATGTAGCTAGGTGGCTAGATTTGGTCTCTGAGGTACCTTTCAGTTCCATCATTCAGTGACCTTATGATTAAGTATATACATCCTAAAAATAAAAACCTTGCTTTCTCAGATTAATACTTAATTGACTCTTAAAAAGAAACTGCAATTGATTCTAAACTTTTAAAAAGGTGAGTCCTTTTCTCAGGCATAGCTAGTGACATTTGGCTTTATTTTTAATGGGGCTCTCCCGTATTCTGATTCAACTCCTAAAACACAGCTGTCATACTGTGTTTCAGTTAACAAACGCTATTCCCAGGACTGTGGTATTAACAATAATGCCAATTAGAATCTGTAAGTTAAGACTAGTCAGATTTGGGAAAAGGATTGACTATAAAAGAAAGAAAAGGGCATGAATTAATTGGAAAAGGAAGGTCATAGAAAAGTTCCTCAGGATTGATGTTGCCTTGTGAAAGGCAGTAAGCATTCTCCTGGTGATGCCACAAGATTGATAATGCAATGCCATGATCTCAGAAGAATCAAGACCTAAACGACATTGGAAAGATACCTGGTAGACCCTAAGCAGACTGAAACACATTACCAATGATATCATGAGGGAAAAATAGCATAAAAGAAATGATCAAGGACATATATTTACAAGGATGACATGCAAAAGAAATATATTAAGCAAAATCATCAAGGAAATACATGATTAGAAAAGGAAGAGGTCTGGTTATGGAGAGAGAATGTAAAATGGACGGTCCAAGTACTTTACTTGCCACATAGTATTTGAAAACTACTTTGAGAAAGGACTCCAGCACCTTGATTAGGTATTTAAAAAAAAAGCTTTAAAAATTTCATTTTTATTTTGAGCTTAAAGACCAAAAAAGTAGAACATTACTTTTAGAACTATGTTTCCTTCTGATTTTCTTCAATTCTTTTTTATACATTTTCAAAGTGTTTGAATAATCCTCTTTTTAGAAATCAATATTTCTAACACCTCCTCTTTGTCCAATTCCCATTCTGACTTTAAAAAAAGAGAGAGAGAAAACTCTAACAAACATAGTAAAGCAGAAAGAGACACATTTTTGAACAGGGCCACTGCGTAGATTTGTTTTGTTTGACATCAGCTAGCTCTCTGTGGAGAATCAGTGGAAAAACATGGAGAAGAATTGGACAGATTGAAAAGGCAAGGAGAGAGTGTGATCTATACCGATGGAAGGAATACCAAATTCAGTGAATTATCAAACCTTCTCTCTCTCTCTCTCTCTCTCTCTCTCTCTCCATGTATATATAATGACTAGAAAATGGAATTATGTGGTGTCCTAGTTTGGAGACGTGGTCAGACTGTACTATCAATTTCTCAACATTTAGGAGTAAATGTTATTTGATTTGATATGTATTACTTCCTTGCCACCAGGCAACTGTGGATAGAGTGCTGGGCCTGAAATCAGAAAGAGTAGCCTTCCTGAATTCAAATTCTGTCTCAGACTCTTAACTAGTTGTGTGACCCTGGGCAAAGTCACTTCACCCTGTTTATCTCACTTTTCTCATCTGTAAAATCAGCTGGAGAAAGAAATGCCAAACCACTCCAGTATCTTTGCCAAGAAACCTCAAATGGGGTCACAAAGTATTGATACACATGAAATGATTGAACAACAGCAGCCTCTTTGTCATTAAGAAATCAAAGTAAAACGTGAATGTAGATATGCTACTGATCACTGAATCTCAGATAGATAGTGAAAATAAAAACTTCCAAGAACTCCTTGGATCCATTTGGGTTGGAACATGTTATTTTGTGCTTATAGATTTCCAGTTTCTCTGTCAATCAATAAGCATTTGTTACTTTGTTTATGAAATAAGTATTAGGCTGTTGACATACTTAATAAAGCATCAGCAGCCAAGTGTAGTCCACAGGATGAATCTCTGGCAGAAATATAATTTGAAGTTGGATTGCTCTTTCATATATATATATATATATATATATATATATATATATGTAAATCTTACTTCATGATTGACCTTAAAGATTTATGAGCACTGATTGTTGAGGTTCTACTTGACTGAGCATAGGGATACTCTTTTCTAACTCATGATTGGATATTTGGGTAGCCCAGTGATGGCACACCTTCAACATCCTTAGTTGCTTCAGAAATAGATGGCTATTCTCTGGGAGAGAGGCCTATCATGAACATTTTCTCATAATACCAATGATGTTGGAAGTTGGCTGTTATTTTAGAAAGGGCAGGTAGCTCTCCCAGTTCAGACACTGAAAGTTATCTTGAGTAGACCTTTGAAAAAGCTATTATTTTCTTAAAAAGGGGTAGGAGGAGGCAGGTGGAAGCTCAGTAAAGCTTCTTGCAAAGGTTGGAAAGGAAAAAAAAGAACCTGTGGAAATGAAACATGAACATTATGAGATTAAATTTGTTGTATTTCAAAGAAAACTAGCAGCTCTTAACATGAAAGTAAAAATGATTCCAATAAATCATATCTCATATAAATGTTTATTTTGCTTAGGAAAAGGAGTCTCTCAATATCAGCAGTTAGACTTGCAGTTTCCATCTATGATAAGTGATACACACAAGGACTTGATTCTTCAATGATCAATTCTATTGGTAGAAATTCATAGACCTGTGGTACTTGGCTTGGTACTTACAAAATAAAGTTAAAAGATCTTGAAGAGGGATGTCACTGAATTAAACAACTCCTCTACAGAGAATTTTTTGAAATACTTAGAATAATTGCATAGGATGAGCAGGTAGGATGGCAAGGTTCCAGAGGAAGGAATTCTCACTCTGATGATGAATCTATAGGGTAATTGGCAGGTAAAAGTTAAATTAAACCTCAGACTAAGGGGAGGGGAAATAGCAGATGGTAATTCTGTAGTTCCCAAGTTTTATGGCTTGGCAAAAATGAATAAATCACAATAAAACTGATTCCCTATCATAAAAGGAGTTGAGATATAACTTGATATTAATTAATCTCATATTAAATTGGGTGTTCCAACATTATGAGCAGACTTATCTAAATTCATTTGAAAACAAAACAGAACAAAACTCAGTACCTGAACTATCAGTCTGGAAACTGAGGAGGAATTTTTTCCTAAAAAAAAATTCCTTCAACCATCTGATTGTCTTTTTCCCATTTATTAGCATTTATTCATTTCTTCAGTAAACGAAGACAAATGGCTCCAAATAATTTCATTCAGGGCACATTTCAATAAGATGTGGGAGCTGAGAGAAAATGCCACAAAAGAACAAGAACTTTTTCATTTGGAGAGTTAGTGACTCCACTGTAGAGGAAGAAAAGGTTGCTTGTTAATAATTCCCTTATAGAATTCTAGAACGGCAAGTAACATTTCATATTATTTAGTCCAGTTTCTTTAATTTTACAGATGTGAAAACTGAGGAGTTTGTCACATTGTTAGTAGTAGAGTCAAGGGCAGAAGCAATATTGATTCATTAACACTTAGAGGCTTCATAGAGTGCTTTCTTTAAGGCAGTCTTGTAAGGTGGATAATGCAATCATCAATATCTCTATTTTGCTGATATGAATGCCAAAGCTATGAGTATAAATGACTTGTCTACAGCTAATAAGTGTCAGAGCTGAGACTTAAAGTCGAGTCACTTGATTCATTCCAGCACTTTCCATTATATCTATTTCACTCAGATTTAACTATAATTCAGGTTGGTATAATATTTAACCTTGACTGCAGATTATTTTATCTTGTGAAGTATAAGTGCCCAGACTCTTAGGGATAAAGAAGGAGTAATACAGAGAGCTCAAATTTGAGTGTTCAGGGTAAGGGGAAAGCAGACATCATCCTATTTGTTTTATTTTTGCATCAAGTCAAACAATCAACAAGAATTAATTAAGTTCATTTTATGAAGAAATGACTATGCTAGACACTGTGAACACAAATACAAGAAACTTTGCCGTTAAGGAACTTATATTCTATAGTGGGATACAAGAGAGGAACAGGGGAGTAGTTCACTAAAAACAATGCAGAAAAACTAAAGAAATCTTAAACAGAATTAATTTGAACAATTAGTAGCAACAGCTACAAAAACTGGAAGATCCCTGCCATGTAGGCTAGAATTTTTATTTCCCCTAGAAGGTAATGAAATAGTCCTTAATACTGAATTGGTCTAAACTAAGTCAAATGACACAGCTTCTCAGTTACTTAACACATAACACCCTAGCACAGGAGTAAGGGTTCCTCAAGCTTGATGAACTACTGTGGGAAGTAATATATCCTTATGACTGAGTATGCTGCCATCATGACACAGGAAGGTGGGGGATATCAAAGGGAAGCTGCACTTAGGTGAATTCACATCTTTGCTGACTCTTCTTTTCCTGCCATTGTTAAGTAAGCTTTCGTTAAACATACATGTATATAAATACATACATATATGCATATGCATACACATATACACATACATGTATGCATATACACCTATATACATACATACACACACACACTTACACATATACATACACAGAAGAATCACTGCCACTTGCTTCTCATTCCAGAGAATTTTGGCTTTATCAGTCACAGGGGTTATGAACAGAACCAGAGGGCATTAAATCTATAGTGCCCAAGAAATGGGAGGGGGGAGGATACTACTTTACCAAATACATGGATCCCTTCAAGCCATGTATTGAAATAGAAAACCAGTATTAAAATTATCTATGTTGTATTATATTTTTACTTATTTTGTTAAACATTTTCAAATGACATTTTATTCTGTTCTGGGCTACAATTGGGAACGTTACAGTTCAATACTTCTGCCTGGCATGTGTTTAACATGCACTTTTCGGTTGCTATGGTTCTACTGCTTTAAGTGTTGTTCTCTGAGCAATAGCAAGAGATTAAAAAGAAGGAGCAGGAGAGGTGTGGACCACTTGCCACTGCCCAGTACTTGACATCATTACCATCCAATTCAACTTCTGTAAAGAGCTGCCCAATAAGTTTTCCTATTCCCACTCACTGGCCTTTTCAATCCAATCTGCCTACTGATTCCAGAATACTATTCTTAATGCAGAGCTACAGTCACTCTGCTCTTCCTCTGCTCATCTCTAATGGCTCCCTAGTTCCTGTGTCTATAAAATTCTAGGTCCTCTGATTACTATTCAAAACTTATAACCTAATACTATCCTACTTCTTCAGTCTTGTTTCCCATTTTTCCCTTCCACATTCACTCTGCATTCTTGTCAAATTAGATATTTCTTCACTTGACTTGTGCTCTCCTGCCTCCTTATCTTTGATTGTTGTCTTTATTCCTGGAATATCTTCCCTTTTCCTCATTATTGAATTCCTGTCTTTCCTTTAAAGTCCTTTTCTTCCAAGGAGTTCTCCCTGATCCTTTTGCTATCTAATGACTTTAATCAGTCAATAATGGTTTATTAATTATCTACTCTGTGCCAGGCACTGTGCTAAGTGCAAAAAGAGGCAGAAGACAGTTCTTATCCTCAGAAAGCTCCCAGTACAATAGGAGAGACAACAAGCAAGCAAATATACTCAAATAAGCTATATATAGGGTAAGTTGGAAATAATGAGAAGAGGGAGAGGTACCAAAGAGGGACTGGGAAAAGCTTATGGCATTTTAACTGGAATTTGAAGGGAGCCAGGGACATTAGGAGGTAGAGACAAGGAAGGAGAACATCCCAGATATGAGTAAGCAGCCAGAGAAAATATCTGGAATGAAGAGATGGAGTATCTTGTTCTTAGAAGATTAAGGAGATCAGTATCACTGGACGCAAGGGTACAGAGCAGGGAATAAGGTTTAAGAAGAATAGAAAGGTAAGAGGGGGCTATTTTATAAATGCCAAATAGAGGATTTTGTATTTGATACTGATAGGGAGCCACTGGGGTTTGTTGAGTAAGATGGGGTGTGTTTGATACGCCCAGATTTTATCTTTTAGATTTAGCAATTCATTTTATAGCATTCAAATGTACTATAATATAATATTGGGCATAGTAATGTGTTTTTATTCTATCTCCTTAAGAGACTAAGGTTCATGAAGTTGCAATCTCATCCTTCTAAATGTTTTCTCTTCTTTACATGCTAACCAAGTGAACCTCATGCAGTAAATACTTAACAAATGTTTATTTAAATTGAATTTGAAAGTATCTTGAATTGGCTCTAACAACTCAATGTTGACATTTTGACTGTAAAAATTTCAGCCATGTGGAACCTTTTATATCTACTTCTCTGTGGATCATAACCAACCAAAAGAAAACATTACCCTTATATCCAGTTTTCAAGTCATAAGGCTTTCTGAGCTTAACTGGGCTGGTTCTGAGACTATACTTTATGCCCATACAGGATAGTTGAATGGGTCAGACCTTGTGTTCTGCAAGAATAGCATGCAAAATCCAGGTGGTCCTGATATCCAACAAAGCATTGAAGGAGGGCTTTAGTGTAGGACCATTCCCTCATCAAAGGCAAGCAGCTTTATTTAGGGACAAAAATCCAATAGATGGCTCATTCTGGGTCTCTTAACTTCTTTCAGGTATGAGAAATGCACCCACACTCTCCCTCAATCTCACTATGTCTCAAGTCTACCTCCTTTCTTGATCATTTATGTCTTTAATTTGCAAACATGCTTATCTATTTCCAACCCACTCCTCTCCCTCTGCCACTATTCTACGAACATCTTAGGACAGAGAGGAAGTATTATTCATCTGGAGCAGGATTCTTAATCTGGGGTCCACAGATAGATTTTTGAGAGGTCTGCGAACTAAAATATGGAAATTAAAATTATATGTGTGTGCATATACACATACATATGTGTGTGCATGTGTATACATATATACACAAATATATACATGTGCATGCATATATATGTATATATACATATTTTTAATAACCTCTAACTGAAGTCTAGCATTTCCTTGAGTTATTTAAACACATTATTCCAAAGAGGGGTTCCACAGCCTTATCTAGATAACCAAAAGAGTCCATGACAGCAAAGATTCAGAATTCATGATCCAGAAGAATCATCTTTACCACAAATCACACAAATAGTCATACAGCTTTTGCTTTAAGGCTGCCAGAGATGGCATGCTCACCAGCTGGAGAGGCAGCCCATTTCATTTTGAGATACCTCAAATAGTTCATTGAACTGAAATGTTTGTTGAATTGAATGGCTAATAGGAGAATTTGGGAGACTTTATTTTTGGATTGGACCTGTGACTTGATTGACGTAGGGAATTTCTAGTAAGGAATTTCCTTTACCAATGCAGATCTACACTTTCTCTTCAATTTACAGCTTTGGAGAGTTCCCCGGAACAACAAGCAGTCAAAAGAAAGACTTGTCTAATCACTCTGTTGAAGTCTAGCTAGCACGTGTTAGAGGTCTTACTGATTTAGAGTCTATGCATGTATTCACTGTTATTTTGACTCCTTGCTTGGTAGACACATGATGGAAATAAAGTGAATATATTTCAAAATCAATGCACATGTTTTTGGACTTTTTTAGGCTATAGATAAATTGTGCTTTTTTTTCTCCTCTCTAAAAAATGCTATTTGTTATATGGGATGGATCCTGAGAGGGGAAGAAATACTTAGGACAATTATATTAATGTAAGAAACAGAATATTTTGATAAAAACTTATTTACAGAAAGGACTCGTCTCCTCCCCTCAGTCATACACTGGATCTGCTTCCTTTGAGGGAGTTCCCAAATGGAGGAAACCATAGATCCTTGACTTACTGACTTTAAGTCAATTTTTAATATCTACTTCATGTCCCAAGGTTGTTGGGTTGTTCCCAATTACTGTGGGAAGTAATTTGCAAACTTCAAGATGTGACTTAAATATAGCCTATTTTTAGGGGGTCGCTTAGCATTATAGTGACATTCAATATATGTTACAAAGGGAAAATGTATGTGAATATTTATAAATCTTTTAAAATAGGTAGTTGATAATTACTATGGCTGCTTTGCAAATTGTAAAACTGAGTAATAAAAGTACAACTTTGGCATCAAGGAATAAATTTTCAAAAAATTTAATGACACAAGTTTATATATGGGGTTAGATAGTAGTCTGTGTGAGAATAGGATCTCAGGGTCTTACTGGACTGCAAAATCAGTATCTGTTGACGATGTGATGTGGTAAGGAAAAAAGTTAAATTCATTTTAAACTGCATTAATATAAACAAAGAATCCTCAAAAAAGGAGAGTAGAATTCCATGGTCCTTTGTCTTAAACCACTTCTGGAGTATTCATTTATGGGAAGCACATTTTAGGAAGAACATTAACAAGTTACACTGTGTCTAGCAGATTGCCAGGAAAGTAAGTCAGCTAGAAACTCTGTCATATGGGGACTATTTGAAGGAACCAGGGACATAGTGGGTACTTGATAAATGCCTGTCAACTGAGTGAACTCAAAGTAAAGGACAGGATAGAGAGCAGCAAGGAGGTAAATTTTTCTTCTCTTCAAAGAAGAGACCTGTTAGACCTGTTTCAGAGTGGAATGGTCAAGATAGTTGTGAGTCCTTCCAAATTGCAGACCTTCAAGTAAAAGTCCAGTGCCCACTTACTGAGAAAGTAACAGAGGGGATTGCCTTTTAAGACAAAAGTTAGGCTAAATGACCTTCAAGTTCAGAGATTTTATCACTCTCTGCAAATACTCTGAGAACTGTTTTATTCTTCCCATATTTAAATTTCTGAGACTGTTTAATGATAATGGATGTGCATTTAAATAAGTTGAAAGAGGGTTACTAAGAATGGATAAAGGGAAAAGAAAAGGCATCACCCTATGGGTTCTTTGCAATCTCTGTTTCAAAGGATGGAAATTAATGGATGGACTTTGTCTTTTCGTGAACCTTTCAGAGGTTAGGAGTTCCATCATTCTGAATCATTTTGATTTTACAGGATGAATTCTCTGGATATTGCTGAAAATTCACAGTAACAATGGAGTTGCTCCTGCTGAGGATCAGACATTTTTCAGTCTTTCATGTGAACTAACAATTCACATAAAGATGCACATTTCACATGAAGACTCACATTTTTTTGGGGGTGGATAGAGTGGAGTGTTAATCAGGTCTGTGATTTCATCCATGAAGAGAACTCCCAGTGAAGGGATTCTCTCCACTGACAAAGATTAGCATCTTCTCTGAAATCCATAGTTTTAGAGAGTTGTCTGGGACCCCTGAGAGGGTTATTGAGTTTCTCAGGGCCAAATAACCAGTATATTTCAGGAAGGAAGGGATGAGGGAAGGAAGGAAAGAATGAAGGAAAAAAGAGGAAGGAAAGCATCTATTAAGCAACTATTATATTACAAGCACTATATTAAGCAAAATTATCTTATTTACAGATATCTCATTTGATCCTCACAACTATCTTGAGAGATAAGTGTTGTTAATATCGCTGTTCCACAGTTGAGGAAACTGAGTCAGAAAGAGCCTAGGTGATGCCCAGATTCACACAACAAATAAATGTTTGAGACCAGATTTCAATTCGGGTCTTTCTGAATCCAGGTCAAGGGTTCTATCCACTTGGGCCACCTAGCTATGTAAGATGTGGGACTTAAATCTTCCTTTCTGACTTGGAGGACAGCTCCCTGTCTACTACCCAGTTGCCTCTCTGGATACAGGATTTAAGGTTTATAAAGTATTTCCTCACAACAATCTTTGAGGAATTTGGGTCAGATATCACTATCTCTATTGTAAAATCATGGAAACTGAAAGCTAGAAGATGAAGTACCTTGCCTAGGGGTCAAATAGCTCTTTGGTGTTGGAGATTTGAAGAGGGTCTTTTATTGTTCTAAATCCAATGATCTTGGCACTTGGGATTTGTTGAATTTGGGAGAAAATGGAAAAAGAGGGGTATTATTTATCAAATTCATTCCCCTCATTTTAAGGTGAGGAATTTGAGGTCCAGAGATGGGAAGAAATTTGTCCAAAGGCTGCAAAGGAAAAAGAAAGTACAAAGAACTCTGGATTTAAAGCCAGAGTACCTGAGTTCATTGTCCAAGTGGGGTTTACCTAGGACCTATTGTTGGCCAATCAATGAGAGCCAGAATCTAACCCATAAACCCTATAGCTTTTTAGAGCCACACATTAAGAGTTGAGTGCTAGTTGGACAGCACAGGTGGATGAGAAACCCTGTAAAGGACTCAGTAAGTCCTCGTGCCAGAGATGTTAGTCCTTCTTGAACACCCCGTATACCCTGATGGAGGCAGACAATATAACTGCTAAATATCATCAATTTAGAAATGGAAGGAACAAGAGTGAGCAGTGCAAGAAAACCCCAATTGGGGTCACAGAGAGTAGGGCTTGCCTAGAAAGACTCAAAAACAAACGAATATTCTCCTTGCCACAAGAACTTATATTCAATTTAAAAAGGAATTTATAGGCACATTTTGTTTTGACACCACAGGTATTTGCCAACAAATATTCCAACTTATTTACTATATACATTCTTAGTAAAATTTTTATCAGTTTTTAAAAGAAAAGAGGGACATGTCCTTTAACTTTGACTCTATGATACTAACAGTGAGTATTTTGTTTCACTATATCATATTGCTGTGATTATTGTGTTCCAATTTCTTTTAGCTTTGTGCCCTTTATTCTGCATAACTTCATAGCAGTCTTCACATGTTTCTCTAAATTCTTTACATCACATGTCCCAAAAAACTTAAAAGACTTTTCAGAGAACCATTAATGTACTCCATTCCTTAGAGTGGAGTAGAATGAATAGCTCTAGAACTGAGATTTTAGAGGTTATCTTGTTCAACCCTTTCAATTAACAAATGAGGAAACTGAGGTCCAGAAAATATAAACCAAGTAAGTGGTTTTCAAGATCACACATTTAGGGTCAATTTGGAATTTGATTCCAGGCCTTTTGTGTATTGTAATCATCACTCTTTCCACTGTGCCACAATGAGTAATGTTCTATAATATGCATTTGCCATAATCTCTTCCGACTTTTACCAATTATTGAACATATCTTCTATATATAATTTCATTTTGTCACAAATAATGCTGCTTACGAATAAATATGTGTGCATATATCTATACCTATATATATGTGTATATATATATATATATGGTTATTTTCTTGTCAATAAATTCATATTGTCAATACATTTAAGGAGTAGAATCTGTGGGTCAAAAAACATGAACAATTCAGTAACTTTTCCTTTTTTAAACATTTATTTATTTATTTTTAGTTTTCAACATTCATTTCCACAAAATTTTG
>JAQQSK010011459.1:0-12270 GCA_028658325.1 Potorous gilbertii
GGTAGTCCCATAATTTTTAAATTGTCTCTCCTGGATCTATTCTCCACGTCAGTTCTTTTTCCAATGAGATATTTCACATTACCTTCCATTTTTTCATTCTTTTGGTTTTGTTTTGTGATTTCTTGGTTTGTCCTAAAGTCATTAGCCTCCATCTGTTCCATTCTAATTTTGAAAGAACTATTTTCTTCAGTGAGCTTTTGAAGCCTCCTTTTCCATGTGGCTAATTCTGCTTTTGAAAGCATTCTTCTCCTCATTGGCTTTTTGAACCTCTTTTGCCAATTGAGTCAGCCTATTTTTCAAGGTATTATTTTCTTCAGCATTTTTTGGGTCTCCTTTATCAAGGTATTGACCCAGTTTTCATGCTTTTCTTGCATCTCTCTCATTTCTCTTCCCAGTTTTTCCTCCACCTGTCTAACTTGATTTTCAAAATCCTTTT
Source organism: Potorous gilbertii (assembly GCA_028658325.1). NCBI lineage: Eukaryota > Metazoa > Chordata > Mammalia > Diprotodontia > Potoroidae > Potorous > Potorous gilbertii. The sequence continues at coordinate 437 of JAQQSK010011459.1, forward strand.
TGAGCTCTTCCATGGTCTGAGCCCACTGGATATCTGTTTCGGATGTTGGGATACAGAAGCCTTGCCTTCTATATCTTTCCCTGATTTTAAGCATTGTTCTTCCTCATCAGAAAGGAAGGAAGGAAATATCTGTTCACCAAGAAAGTAACCTTGTATGGTCTTACTTTTTTCCATTTTCTGGTCATTTTCCCAACCAGTTATTTGACTTCTGAAATTCCTCTCCACCCCTGCCCAGATCTGCCCAGCTAGTGCGTGGGGTCTGAGATTCAAGTGCTACTTCCCAGCCTTAGGACTTTCAGTGGGGGCAGGCTGCTATTCAGTGTAAGATTCAATTCAAGATTAAATTTAGGTGCTCAGGTGGGGGCAGGGCCGCAGCACAAGGCTCAGTTCCTTCAGGGGATTTATGCAGAGACCTTCAAGAATGGACCTGAGGTCCTGCGTGCTCTTGGAGCCCCTGTTAGCTGCTGCTTCGTGAGGGGGCCTGAGTTGTGGGGACACACTGCTCCCCTCTCGGCCAGCCAACCTGGCCCTCTCTCTGACCTTTGTGCCCGTGGGCGGAGGGAATCGCGCAGCCAGTTGCAATTCCTTCTCGAAGCCTGCTTGGATCTGCTCCTTCTGGAGGCACTCGGCCAGGGCAGGGCTGGGCTCCATTCCGGGTCCAGTGCACAAGGGACCCCCGGTGTCAGTTTTTCTGGTCACTCTGGAACAGAAATATCCTCCATTCTGTTGTTCCATGGCTTCCTCTGCTCCAGAACTTGTCGGGAGTTCCTCCTTATAGGTATTTTATAGGCTGTGGGTTCGGGAGCTAGTGTATGTGTATTTTTCTACTCCACCATCTTGGCTCCTCCCCCTGTTTGTGATTTTTTTTTAAGGGAGGAAAGGATACCTTGGCCCATTTTTGACTTTATATATTTACTGGGCCTCTTCTCATAACTTTGGTTGTACTTTGTAAAATAAAAATTTCTTAGAGCCTTTGCCTCACTTCTCCAGAGAGACAGCTAGAGCTCATTAAGGATTCAAGGCTCCTTGAATCTAATGTAAACAATGAAAGGACAAAGATACAATTAGACTTATTCATGACCTAAATTTAGGATTTTACTCTTAAATCTACTGAGCCAGTCTTTAGATTCCACAGCACCTCATAGTTACAGCAATCAGGTTAATGTTCACTCAGAATTTTTTGTACAGTACTTCATATATGAGGGTGTCTTGAAACTATAAGGTAGGTGAGAATAGTTGGAATCTATTCAGGCCTAGAATAGACACTAACATAATAACCATATTTTTTTTTAGGATCACTTTTTTCTCTTTGTAATCAGAATGATTTTTCTTTGTAAGAAGACTCATTTTTGAGGATTTCCCACCCCTCCTCAGTCAGTTTCCCTGCTTGATATCTGATTGATTGTTTGTATTAACCAGGGGCAGAAAACCTGTGTCCTCAAGACCACATGTGACCCTCTGAGTCCTCAAGTGTGGTCCTTTGTTTGATTCAGTCAAAAGACCTCACCTAAGGACCTAGAAAACTACATATGGCCTTGAGGCCACAGGTTCCCTATCCCTGCTCTAAACCTTTTGAAATATGCATATTTAAAATATAGTGTGCATTGCAGATTATTCTTATCTTTCCCTCCCAGTGTCATAAATGTTTGCAAAAATGATTACTTCTCTTTAAGGGTCTCACCACTTCCACCAAAGTAACCAGGTCTTCCCTATTGGTGAGAATCAGATCTAGAATCAAAGTTCCTCTTGTTTATTCCTTCACCTTTGGAAAGATGAGGTCATCAACAAGGCAATTTGAACAGTCATTAATTGTTTTTGTCAGAGAGAGACAATTAGGGATAGAAAAAGACAGAGACAGAAAGGAGATAGAGGGACAGATACAGAGACAAAGAGGTCAGCAAATACCCACTGTCTTAATAATTAAAGCCTTCAGTCTCTAGTATATCATGTCACTGAGTCAGCTTTTTATCCATTTTCTAAATTCCTCAAGTATTTTTTTCTTTTCTCTGAGTGGTCTGTGGTATATTTGGACAACAAAATTGTCACTTTTTGCTTTTTCAAAGACCTTCGCCTAAATTCACTTCATTGAGGCTTTTTCTCTTCTGATTCCTGATTTTCCTCACATCACTATCACTTCTTGATATATACAATTTTATCTGCTTGATTCTTTAATTTTGTGACTCCATGTTATGTAAGCTCAGGTCTTCTGATTTCAAGTCCCATTCTCTTTACCAGACTATACATGACCCGTAACCATCTACATGTGATAGTTAACTGGTTGGACCATAGATTTCTAGCAATTCCCATTTGCTTGATTATTTCATCAAATTTGAAGTGAGAATTTCTAAGTAGGTCATCTTTGGACTATACTGATTCAAATAGAAGTATAGAGTGAGCACGAAACCAACAAAATTAAGGGGGAAAACATGTGGCATGTCATGTTGCCGTACCTTGTTATGGTATTGGAATGGAACCATGGAGTTTTATGTTTACTGTTTATTTATGTTTGTGTTTTCTATATTTTTGTTATTATGTTTATTCTTAATGTCAGTATCTTGTGAGTGAATCCATAATATGGGGTTTTGGCAATACATAGTAGAAAGACCTACACTCATATCCTGACTTAATACTGTATAGTCCAAGGTGGGTCACTTAATCCCTCTGAGCCTCAGTTTCCTCATTTGTAAAAATGGGGTAATGATACTTTTATCTCATTTAATTTTTGAACCATAAACTCTACTCTCTTCTCAACTTCCCAGGCTACTTATTTAACAAGATTGAGTCTCAATTACTTAAACTTGAAGTTAAATAGGCGAGGTTTGTGTTACTATACCAAAATGATTCATTTATTTGCAAAATTTAAGGAAGTTCCCATAAGAATTATATGCACCCTGAGCCCAAAGAAAGTATTAGCTGGTATATTTGATACCCTAAAATGTCTTTTCATCATAGCTAATAATGTCTCTTCCTAAGCTTACTTTACAGTTCATTTACTTGGGCATGAACTAAAATGTCCTCAATCTCTAAGTGGGTAGGATGACTGTAAATATTGAAACAGAAGGCCAGGTTTATGAGTTTATTATTCTTGTTGCTTTCATTCTCTGTTATGATTCCATGGACAATATATTTAGGAACAGGAAACAAAATGACTTGGATTGCCCTGCAGTGGTAACAACTTCAGAAAACAGTGGGTTCAGTTTACAAGTTTGTGCCAACAGTTCATTTTTCCCTCCCAAACTTCCTGTTTCTGATACTTTGGAATCCACTCAAAAGCTTATAAACAACTATTTTTTGCCAAGTGATGAATGGGATGCTTTCAATCAAAGGTATGCTATTTAGAAAAGAACATCACTCTTTAGCAAACTTTATGCAAGTGTAGCCAAATTAGATTTATTAAAGTGATGAAAGAGAGTGGGGAATTTTTAATGAGTAGCAGTGCTTGCGTTATCTAAGTGCAAGGCAGATGTAATGATGCATTATAAACATAGAAAATTTAATCAGTGTAGGAAAAAAATATAATGAAATGGTTGTTTAAACACTGTAAAGCTAATGTTATAGTCATTACTTACCATTGAGCAAGGCATGGAACACATTACCCAGTCTTTATTTGATTTGTGATCCTGCCTACAACATCTGGCCCTTTGCTCCATTTTTATTTTAACATAATTTCTAAACCCTGAATCTAAACCCCAAAGTACATACATAATAACTCTTATACACTCAGAGATTCATTCTAAAGAATACCCTTTCCTTTCTCCTCTCCAAAGATACTACAAAAGCAGAGATTGCAAAGTTTATCTGATTAGATGACAAACACTTTTAAAAGGATGATTTCTATGGAAGAAAGACTCTTCCATGGCTTCATAGGGATTCATAATGCTGACTTTAATAAATGTTTTCTTCTTCATCTTGTCAGAGAAAGGAATGGAACAAGTTTTCACTTTACCCAATACTCTTTTGAAAACAAATGTGACTTGCATGACTTGAGGTACAAGCAAGGGGCTACTCTTTCATGGTGAAGACGGAAGATGAAAACTTTCTTAATTTCACCACAGCAGAGGAACCTCAATGAACCAGCACTTCACCAACTGGCTCCCCATTGTAAGGAAAACACAGTGTCAAACTCTGGTTCTAAACCCCTTTTTAGCATCTTAAAAAATGTGCTTATGAATGTTTAGTAGGAAAAAAACTTTTAAAGAATTTTTGTTATTCAAAGTAATTTCTGTTTGCAGAGCCAAGTTATATCTGGGATAGTGAGTTCAACAGAAATCTTTACTACAGTATGTAACCACAAAGAACTTTCAGATTTAGATCTTCAGAGAACAGTTAGCTACTACTGACAGATGTTTTCCAGGGAAGCTAAGGAAGAATAATCAATATCCAATTTGGCTAAAACCCAGGGTGTAGAAAGGGAAGGAATGTGAGATAAGTCTGGAAAGGTGGTCTTAATGGGCCTAAAGAGTTTTTATTTTGTTTGGCAGGCAACAGGGAGCCATGAAAGGTCTTTGTTCAGAGGCAGGACTTTATCTAACTTTATCAGACCTGTGTATTAGGAAGAGGACTTTGGCAGCTGCTTAAAGGATCAGTTGGAGAAGGAAAAGGCCAGGGGCATGATGACAGAAAACTATTGCCATGGTCTACCTGAGATATAATTATCAGTGAGAATGGAAAGGAGAAAATAAATGTAGAAATATTGTAGAGAAGAAATTGGCAGATTTTGGCAATTGACTGGATGTAGGGGGTGAGATAGAAGGAAAAAAATCGAAGCAATCTTTTGACTTTGAGTCTAACTGCTGAGACAGTGGTGTTATTAACAAATAATGAAGCCAAGAGGAGAAATTGGTGTTGGGAAAGAGATAATGAGTACATTATTGACAAACTGAATTTGAAATGCCAGTATGATAGCCAAATAGAGTTTTCTATCCAACAGTTGGAAGTACAGGGCTATGCTATGGGGGATCTGGGATAGATATATAAATTTGGGAATTGTTACATAAAGGCAATAATTGAAGCCATGTGAGTGAAATTGTCAAGCAAAAGGATAACTGATGTTTGAGAGAGCAAGAAGGAATGAAAAGTCAGTACTTGTTTATGTGACATTATTTAAGTTACCCTGAAAAAACTTCACTTTCCACATTACTTCTCTATTTTCCCCTTTTCCCCTTTTAAAAGTGAATACCTCCGGGAAGGGCCAAAGTAGTCATACATTACACTCCCATCTTTTGTCTCTGTGCCTTTGTATTGACCATCTCACGCATCTGTCCTTTACTTCACTATGCCATGCTTAGCATAGCAATAAAATTGACTAACAAATCTTTTTACCTTTTAAAAATGTTTTTACTGATGCTTTTTGATTTTGCATCAGTTTTTTTTTTTTACAGATATATGCATCCATTTTGGATCAGATTTAATTCGGGCCATTCTGATGGCTTAAGGTTCAAATTGAAAGGAAACAAGAAACTTATAGACCATTTAACATTTGACAAAAAGGAAGTTTACTTAGCAATAACCTAGTAAGGATATTCAGCCAGGATACAGGCTCAGTGCAGGTAACTCCAGTTTCTCTTATTTTCATACTGAAATTCATCTGATCAGAAAAGGATGTGCTGACCTCTCCCCTTAGTGCACCAGATCAATTAGGGATAGCTTACCTGCTTTTAAAGGAAAATCTAGGCCAGAGATCACAACTTGGTGACAAAGTCCTAAAGCTCTGCTGCAGGATTGTCTTCTTGAAGATGTTTAATCACTTAATCTTAGACTTTAAAGTGTATAACACTAGTGTCAGAGATGAAAGAAGTCTGGCATAGGCAGGACTGGAAGAAGATCTTAATGGAGCTAAAAGAAAAGTAAAACTAGCCCCCCAAAAGCAAGTAATGTGGTGGTCTGTTGATGGAGTGCGGTAGTAGAATCTCCAAATATGAAGAAGAATGAGAAACAGAAATCCAAGGTTTTGCCATTCTCATTTTGAAGGACTAACTCTTGGCTCTTCCATGTCATGAGTGAATGCAGAGCATTGACAGAGAGCAAGAGATATATCCAAAAATCAGAAAGATGGCATAGAAGATGATATTTCGGGAACAGTCATTGGCCCTCATCCTGGTTCAAAGTCATCTGTAGCAAGGTAGATAAGGGGTCATTATATTCTGGCATGCAGCTGTCCTGCTGCCAGGGTTGGTACCAGATTTGACCTATACCATTACCCAATTAGCACTCCTTGGCCTACTATGCAGGACCTCTTCCTCCTTAGGACCCCAGTGTGTGTATGTGTGTGTATGTGTGTGTGTGTGTGTGTGTGTGTGTGTATGTGTGTGTGTGAATTCCAAAACTTCTCCTCTTTAGTTAGAAATCTCTACTGCAGAATTGTTTCTTTTTCTCCCTTACCTTCATCCATTTACTTATTGTTGCCATCAAGTTAAGTAAGGTGTCTCCTTTATACCAGGTAAATGTAGTCACCATGGCATATGGTTAGATTTTCACATCCTTCATATCATTAGAAAGTAAGGTTCCTCTCAACAGTTCCATTCCTTTATCTTCCAAGCCCCTTCTGGGAAGGAGTTTTTTGAATTATTTTGTGCAAAAGGAAACTTGCTGATTAATGGGAGCCTGTGTTATTTTCCTATGGTGTATGGTATCCTGGGAGGAGAGATCTTAAGGCTTAAATTACTTTGTTCTGGAGAAAGAATAAGGAGAGACCTCAGGATCAGCCAGAACTATGAGCAAAAGAGATCTATCCTTATTCAGTAAATCTTCCTAGATGTCACATCCGAGAAACTGCTGTACCAGAAAGACCTTTTTCCTGGCTCATTGCCAATAAAGCTTCTGGGAGATGGGATACTTAGCCCCAGGAATCAGGGATATAGCATCTGTAGGAGAGAAAGGGCACACATTTATAGAAATCTATCTGTGAAAACTCTTATGTCCAGGAAAACTTGCTGCTCTGCAAAGCAGAGTCTGACGTCCTTATTCTGTATAGAAGCAAACACGATCATATGAAGCCTTTCTTGGCTGTTCCCTTCTGATTCTCATTGTTTTTCTAATAGGTAAAACCACTCCTATTCCACTCTGGAGCCAATGAAATGCAGAGAATCTATCTTAACTCACTCCTAAACTTAATTGTGAAAGTATTAGGCTATTTTAGCAAAAAGAAAAAAGCATCCATTTTGCAACTCTTCAGGGACAAACAATTCCCTTAAGCCATGGAACCACAAAGCTACTACTCAGCTGAGTTCTCTCTACTATGCAGATAAGCCTGGTCATTTTGTTTTTTGATTTAATTCAATTTTATTTCATTTTCAGTTCTCAGATAATAGAGAGTAGTAGAAGGTAATCTGGTGCCGCTAAGAGAGTTTCCTCTCGGCAGCATTGGAGAGCAATAAATTCACATAGCAGCAGAATTCAACTTTTACCTTATTATTTTGTCATTTTTGATATTACCATGATTTTTATGCTTATAGTTTTCCTTATATTGAGCTAACTCTGCTTTCTTGGCCAGGCTGTATAATCTTTTAATATATTGTAATAGCATATTCACTAATATGTATATATATATATATATATATATATATATATATATATACATATTTGTGTGTCAATATTCATGAGGGATAATGATCTATGTTTTTCTTTTTCTGCTTTGTCTCTTCCTGGTTTAGATATCACATTGTATTTTGGTCAGTAAAAGATACCTTTAATATTTCTGCTTTTCTGAATTAATTCATATATTTTTTATGCCCTAGTGCATGGTTGCATTTTGTAAATATGGAATGCAACATGGAGAAATAAGTATTCACTTTTTGGTGCCCATTTAGTAATTGGCAGAAATATATTACTTCAATCTTATTTCTTGTTTATTTTTGTTCAACATTTTCTGGAGGTAAATTGAGGTCTTCAATATACTATTGAAGTTCTATTATAATTTGCTATCTATTTTAATGAATGTTTAAAGTACTTAGATGCTATGCCATTCAGTGCATGAATATTAAATATTGGTGATATTTCATTATGTATGATGCACTTGAGCACAATGTAATTTCTTTATCTCTTTTAATCATATCTACTTTTGCAGTAATCTTGTCTAAAATCATAAAATCCTTGATGTGGTAAGTTCACCTGAGGCATATTAAATTCTAATCCAGCCCCTTAATAAAGTCTCTCTCTTTCGATCTTTATGTTTTAAGAATATTTCTTGTAAACAATATATTATGCAATTCTTCTTTCCAAATCATCCTCCTATTCTCTTATTTTATTTGTGAATTCATCCCATTCATATTCATAGTTATTTGTGGATTTCTGCCCATTCAAACCTATTTTATTTTCCTCCATGTTTTACTCCTATTCCACTCTTCAAAAAGATACAGTAAAAAGAGAAATATTATGATTGATTCCAATGGTAGTTGAAGTTCTTTCCTTCTCTTTTGCTTCTCCTCCTTACACAGACCGTAAGTAACTCTTTCCTTTTTTTCTTTTAATCTCTGACTCACTAAAATTGATATTGGTTTTGCTAGGTTATTTCAACCCTCACATTTTCTTTTCTTTTAAACTTTGCTCTCCCTTCTTCCTGTTCTCACCTACTATTTTCCTCTTTTCTGTTGACTTTAGTTCTTCTGTGTATGTTTGTGTGTGTAGATATGTGTTCATGTGATTTACATGTGTCAAACCCTCCTTTGCTCTGTTCAGTTAAAAATAAGGCTCATGTGATGCCTGATTTTTCCACCTATTCCAACATATTTGTATCTTCTTCTAAAGCACATGAGAAATAGTAAGTTTAACTATATCTTCTATCATCTGTAGTACAATTTTTCTCCCTGTCCCTTTTATGTCCTTTCTTGAAACACTCAAAACAGAGCTGACTCACCTCCATATCCTTTGTCTTATTTAACTCAAGACCTTTAAAAACACATTCTGAAAGAGAATTTGATTCTTTCTCTCTAATAGAATGTGTACTTCAGCAGTGTATAGCCCCTTCAATTTGCTCAGATGCATTAACCTTTTTAAGTTTGTCTTCATTCCTGGGTTTTCATTAAAGCACTTATTATTTTCTTCCTTCATCTCTCTCCCCTTTTCAAAGTTTCCATTCATTTCTTATCTCTTCATCATGAATGTTTGAAAGCCCTGTTTTCCATTAAAGATCACTTTTTTTTTCTCCCTGCAGGGATATTTACCTTTATAGGTTAAACTATTCTTAATTGCAAGCTTTTATCTTTGGTCTTTTGGGAAGATTTCCTCTTTCTTTCTTGTGGTAGCTGAGAAATTGTGAGATTGATTGTAGTTCCTTGGTACTTGAAGGTTTTTTTTTTTTATTACTGCCTGCAATATTTTCTTCTTTGAGTTTGAAGCTCTGAATTCAAGGTCAGTGATTCTCCTGGGAGCTTACATTTGGGAATTTCCTTTATCAGGTGATCACTATATTTTTTCTCTTTTCAATTGCCATTAGGTTTTAATGAATCCAGAAAGTTTTCATTTATGATTTCTTGAGTTATGGTATCTACATTTTTTGTCATAGTTTTTAGGGAGTCTGATAATTCTTAGATCATTTCTCATTCATTTTTTCAGATCACTTATTTTTAATAATAGATACTTTACATTTTCTCTTATTTTCAGTCTTTTGATTCCAGCCTAACATTTTCTATTATCTCATAGAGTAATTGATTTATTTAATCCTTTCTAATTTTCAGGGATTCTCTTTCTTGGATAAGGCTTATCACTTTCTATTCTAAGCTATTAATTTTCCTTCCAATTTTCTCTTCCATGGCTGTCTTGCCATTTAATGTCATTTTTTATCCCTTTCTTCATTTCTTCAGGTACTCTTGCAATCTTTGTGGACATTTTTTTTTCTCCTGTAAGTATCTGTATCTGTTCTTGTCATGGTGTATAGTGTCTTCTGTTTACTCATGTTTCTAGCCTTGGTTCTTGATTTGGAATTTTGTGTCAAGACCAGGTTCCATCTCCTTCCACATTCCTTGATGCTGTGGTCAAGTTCTGTTTGTTTTTGGCTTCCACTTCTCTTGGTGCATCTGTGCGTAGAGGAATGGTTGGGTTCAGTGCTTCTAGTTGAATCTCTGCTATTGGCTATGCATGATCAGGGCATTGAGTTTTCTTTTGTCCCCAACCTGGAGATTCCTTGACTAGGGCATTAGGTGGTCAAAAGCAACTATCCTGGATAGCATTTCCCCAATCAATGTTCTGGGTGGTCTGTTTTCCTTAGACATTCCCTAGTGAGGGAACTGTTACTTCTGTCCCCTCTGGAGCTTTCTGATTTGGGCAATGATGCTCTTTGTCCCTTCTCCCTCTGGTGGATCCCTAGTGTGAATATTCAGTGGTTTTCTGTCCCTTTTGAAGTTTCTTTAGTCAATATGATGGGTCATCCTCTGTCCCCACTTGAGACATCCTGGTTCAGGGTGCTGAGAGGTCTTGATTACTTCACAGGTTTCTCTGTTTGGAGTTCTAATTTTTCATGAATTTGCTTCTTTGCCAGAACCTCTCTTCCACTATCCATAGCTTCTGGCTTTCTTATTGCATGGTTCAGGAATAGATGAAGAAGTTTATTGATCTTTCTCTTTGTATTTCTTGGGGATTGTTCAATCTGTTGCTCTTTGTAGCACATTGCTAGAGCAAATGTGAAAGAGTTGGGCTCTTTTGTGACTTATCAGATCACCATCTTAACTGGAATTATTGCTTTCATTTTCAGATCACTAGCCTTTGCCATTTTTGGTGTTGTAGGTTTTTTCTAAAGAAATGCCCACTATTGAGCTGAAAGTTACACCTTCATGAAGGGAGGGAGGACATATTTTTCCTTTTCTCTCCCCACTTCCTCCCAGCACACTGGCAGCTCAGTAAATCTTGCTTGTAAGGATTACTCCCTGTTTATATTGATAATCAGAGAACCATTAAACCAAGTTTCATTTGTGGTTTTATCTATTAAATGAATCTTCTATGATTTTATTATATACAAAGGAAACATCTTTCCAAATGATAGTCTTTATGTTTGCATTTTGTTACAAGCCAAAATTCTTAAAAAAATTAACAATAAATACAGTGGTATGTTAATTTCCTTTACCTTTTGGGCAATTATGTGAATATAAATAATTTCAATTGTTGTCAAATAATTTGTGAAAATCTATCTGTTTCTTTCTTGTATTTTCATCAACAATAAATTTGGTATACATTTCCACCATTTTCATGAACATTAACTGGACATGAGAAGAGCGGCATAAAAACCAAGTCATTGCTCTCTTCTCAATCCCACGTTTTGTTCTTTTTTAAATTTAAATTTATTTAAGTTTTCAACATTCATTGCCACAATATTTTGGGTTCCAAATTTTCTCCTCCTTTCTCCCCTCCCCCCACTCCAAAATGCCAAGCATTCTAATTACCCCTATCACCAACCTGCCCTTCCTTCTAACATTCCTCCCTTCCCTCATTCTTTTGTCCTGTAGGGCAAGATAACTTTCTATACCCCATTACCTGGATTTCTCATTTCCTAGTTGTATGCAAGAACAATACTCAACAGTTGTTCCTAAAACTTTGAGTTCCAACTTCTCTTCCTCCCTCCCTCCCCACCCATTCCCTTTGGGAAGGCAAGAAATTCAATATAGGCCATATCTGTGTAGTTTTGCAAATGACTTCCATAATAGTCGTGTTGTGTAAGACTAACTATATTTCCCTCCATCCTATCCTGCCCCCCATTGTTTCTATTCTCTCTTTTGATCCTGTCCCTCCCCAAGAGTGTTGATTTCAAATTGCTCCCTCCTCCCATTGCCCTCCCTTCCATCATCCCCCCCCCCGCTTATCCCCTTCTCCCCCACTTTCCTGTATTGTAAGATAGGTTTTCATAC
>JAQQSK010011460.1:0-12270 GCA_028658325.1 Potorous gilbertii
TTTTGTGCTTAGCATGTCCAAAGCCTACAAATTCATTTCTTGAGTAAACTATTCATGATAATATGTGTGAAGCTTCTACAAGTCTTTGTTCTTTTTCATTCTCATTTCTTGAACTGTTCTTTTCCACCATTCTCATCTTTTCTCATCTTGGCATTGAAATTAACATTGCTGAAGGGTATATTGATTTAATTGGGAGCCCAATCAAATTCATATGATTTTTCTATCTTTTCGGTCTCCACAGGTTTTGGTGATACACACACAATAAGTAACTTCATGTTGGTGTTTAAAAAAACTACTATTAGTACTTCAAAAAGTGATGACCAAATATATTATAAAATACATTTTCTTGATGCTTTGGAAATACAAAACAAAACCAGTTGATCTCAAGAGTGTATCATAAAGGGAACCATCATTTCTTTTTGCCGCAACTTCCTTTTTAAAAAAAAATTGTTTATTGCAAGACTGTCAAGATTGGAGGGGCAGCTGAGTGGTGCAGTGTATTGGGCACTAGACCAAGAGTCAGGAGGACCTGAGTTCAAATCTAGTTTTAAACAGTTATTAATTGTGTGACTCTGGGCAAGTCACTTAACTCTGCCTTAAAAAAAAGAATGTCAAGATTGGACAGTTTAGCTCCTCTAGCAATATATCACTTGTCAGTCCTTGAATAAGAATCTTACATAAGACTAACAACCAAATTAAAGTTTATTTATGGTCTAATGACTTTGTGATTACTAACATCCTATTTTGCCTTTCGTACCACTCAAATACTGTAACTAGAGCAATGGAAAAAAAACAATATTATATTTCTTTTGCATGAAGTATCATGACAATAACTAAAATGATTGTCAGGTAGCCAGTCTACCAATGTAGAACATTTCCATACTTAGCTAGCTAGGTTGGTCCACGGAAAACAAATACATTCTGCTGTATAAGCCATATTAGATGCCTTTGTACTTTATTTAAATATTCTAGAGCTCATGTACTGTTGGCTTAGAACTCAGGTCATTTATAGACTACTATCAAATATCAGAATAGATAATGTAAATGTTACTCTTAATTATTCTTATGGATGAAGACATTAAAGCTAAAAATATTTAAGTGACTTACAGTTGTCAGAGGCAGGAGTCAAATTTAAGTTTTCCTTTCAAATTTAAGTCTTTTGAACTAATAAGATTATACTGACTCTAGAAAGAAGCTATGTAATAAAGTTTATTTATATTTTTGTTATATCATTATTTTTCATTATCATATGAAATGAAATGGGGAATTTTTCATGGTCTGTAGCATCTACTAATGCATTGAACTTCAGCTGCATTGGAAGACTAAACCCCTTGACACCGAATTTCAATCATGTAGTTTTATATACAAACATCTGTTAGTTGAAAAATTGAATATAAACTGTCAGAATTTTTTAAAATGAAAGCTGTTTTGGAACATTCAAAATTAAAAAGTGGAATACCATGTTATCCATCTTAGCTCATTTTATTCGTTTGTTTTATTTTTTTTCTAGTTGCAGCAAAGTATCCCTGTCACAACAGGAAAGAAATATGGACAGTATTCAGTGGTTCAATTGATAATGCTGAATAGGGGAAGAGGGGATTATGCTTACTCACAAAGCATATGATGAAAAATATAATTTATCATTAAGGGTTAGGATATGTTTCAAATTAGTCAAATGCTTAAGAGTTCATCAATTCTGTTTCAATGATGGGAAAGGAAAAAAATTCACAACAAAATAGTCAATGGAAGTCTCTTGATTATGTGTGGGTTTGTGTTCATGGCAAAAATATATTTTCCAAGAAAAATCCAGCAGAAGATTTTGATTCCTTAGGCACTCCTTGATCTTCCCTAAGTGTTGTTTCAGGATGATATTTTATCTAAATGTATTATCTCTCTAGTTTCATGGTCTTTTATTTCCTCCATCACTCTCATATGCTTTGGTTGCCTTTCCTATCTTTTTCCCTTTCTATTTATCTTCAGGTAATAGGACCAAGACACTATTAGATATTAAAGTTAAATGTATTTCACCTTTTTGTCCTATTATATTCTATTTGCTTATTATCTTTGACACTATACTTTTCTTCTCATATATATGCAACTCTAATGATGATTTTGCTTAATCAACACATTTTATTATTTTTATTATATTTTATTATATTTTGTGCCCTTTCTGCCATTGTGAAAAGGAACTTCTGGTGAGAAAACACTCTCTGATAAAGTAGAGTAACACCTTCTCTACAATCTTAAAAAGTTGCATGGAGTCACTGAGAGATTAAAAACTTACCCAGGGCCACACAGCCAGTATGTATCGCAGATGGCACTTGAGTCCACATTGTTTGATCAGTTGCCTTTCTATCACAGATTACTTTTGCATCCCCTTATAATAAATGTCCATTGGTGAAAGGAATTTCCTCATTGAGACTTTCTCATATCAATGAAATCACAGATTTGGGCCTCTAGAAAGTTTTAGGATTGTGAAATCAGTACATTGCTTAAAGGTCCTTTGATGAATTGAGAACATGAGTCTGTTTTATATTGCTTTTTTAGAGAGTCTAACTGAAGCACTCATTCCACATGAATAAGTGAAGTTGAAAAGAAAGTTGGGTTGAAAGAAATTAATAATGGCTCTACATCCCTTTTCCCTTATTGACCATATGTTTCTTTGCTGACCCTGAGAAAATGAGATCTCATAAACCTGAATTCTCTATAAAAACTCAATGGACATATTCAATGGCAGCAAAATTATAACCGCCTTTCATTAAACTCTGCTTGGAGGCTAGAAGAAACCAACTGCCCTTATTATTAGTGACCTTACTGCTACCACCCATTAATGTTCTTTTGATGTTTGATGCTGGAAAAATAGCATTAGTAACAAATGGGTTGTCCGGAAAAAGAGTTCTGACATTTCACTAATATAAGTGATCCTACACTATACCCTCTACTTACGAGTTCTGAGTACTGAATGAAAGATGTAAATCTGAATTAGGGTAGATGGGATTTTCAATTGAATTTGACTGATTCCTTTCTCACTAGAGGTTTTCCAGGGCCCCTCTGAAGCCCAGATCACCATTATACAGTGCAATGCTATATGTTATGATTCATGTGACATAATACCTAAAAGTTATAAATTATTATACCACATCTCTTTATTGGACTGTGATTAGAAATGTTTATGTAAATGCACCTCAAAAGAAAAATGGCATGCAATGTTAGGCAACAATATGTATGACAGCTCTAATGAGACACTTTAACTGAGTCAGAATGTTATATCGAAAACAATCTGATCCCAGGATAATGAGAAATTAATGTCCTTTCTAACTATACTGATCTTAGCACAGGCAGAAGCAATAGAATTACCAAGGGTGAAAACATGCATCTTCAGCTGTGAAGAATTAAAATAAAAAAGAGTAAGGAAAAGGTCCCCATGGGAGAATAAAATACCATATTTTTAAATAACTGACACACTATCTTATAAGTGGTCATGAATAAATTCAAGGGACACTGAAAATGGGGAGAAATTCCAAAATTCTGAAAGAGGATAATGATGAAGGGTAGGGAATGCACTTGTATGTGTAGTCATATTAATCTGAGATGTCAGACTCTAAAGGGATTTATAATTGAATTTTTTTTCAAATAAACCAAATTGATGGCTTAAATGATCTCTCTTCAGAATTTTAAACAGGAAAAAACAATATACCAAATACACATTAAAGAAAAGGCTTTTACCACATTCTTTGCTGCTGCCCCCTGAGGACCATCACATCCTTCCATTTGACTTGTAACTGAAAGCTTTCATGTGTATTGTCTTCCCATTAAAATGTGAGCACCTTGAGATTAGGGGTTGCATTCCTTTTGCATTTGTATCTCTGGCTCTTAGTTCAGTGCTTCATTATGTAATAGGCACTAAAGAAACACTTGATTCATTCATCCATTCATTTGTTTTCCAGTTGCCTATCCACAAAAACAGCCTTTGCTGTTTTGGAAAGCTTGGGGTCAGTAAAAAGTATCTTCAATTTCCCCCAAATTAATCCAGACCGTTCAAGTCACTCCCCACCTCCTTTTGAATCTAGGCCCCACTCATTGTTCACCTTTATGATATCTGATATACTATTCACACATACACACTGAAATCTAGGCAATAGACATTCTTTATCAGTTTAGTCTTTCCTGTATTGTTGGACAGAGTAAGTGTCTGAGTAATTACGAGAAAGTATCTCTTCAGGAGGCACTATAAATTACAAAATAAATAAAATGAAAAAACACATAAATATATGTAAAATATTTACAGGAGAAATGTAAGATAATTTGAGGTTAAAGTACTAGCTGCTAGCAGGATGAGAGATAATGTAAAAAAAGTCAATACAAATCAGCATTTTGGAAGAGTTAGACTAAGGAGGGCTTTGATATTTGAATGGTATCAATGAGAAATTAAGAGAACCAAGTTAAAGCATATTTGGTACATCTTATTTGTAGGACTGAAAGAAGACATGGAAAAGCATCGCCTCAGCAACTGAAGGAAGATGGTAGAGTAGGAGACTTTAGTACAGTAGAGCTACCCTCCCAAATTCTCTAATAATAAACTAAGAAGAACAATGGACTGAGTAGTAACTGGGAAATTACTCCATGATACAGTGAAAAAAGAAGTAAAATTGGAGTCAGGAAAGACATGAGTTTGAATCTTGACTCAGATCCTTATTAACTGCATGATCCTGGGTAAGTCATTTACCATCTCTGTTCCTGTTTCTGCAGGTGAACTTAATGACCTCTAGGTTCCCTTTCACCTCTCAATTTTTGATCTTGTGATTTCAGCATTGGGCAGGAGACATCATTCCAAAGCCTGCCTTTAACATCTACTCATCTGTGAAACAGGGATAATATTTAGTACTTATCTCATAGGGCTTCTGTGAAGCATTCACCTTGTAAATCTTACATCATGATACACTGAATGGAGTTGGGGCCTTCTGAACACTACATTAAGGTTTATTCAAAGAGTATGAAAGTTGAGTTATCCTTCGAATTCCAGGGGCAGGTAGGTGAGTGGAGGAAATTGTTTTATAAAAGAAATTCACAATTATGACCAGTGCCAATACAGAAATTTGTGATACTGGTTGTTTTATTCTTTTAAAAAATGCATGTGCACATATACATGCATGTATACACATATATAAATATGTGCATGTGTATATAGATGTATGCATAAATGAACACACACACATATATATACATATACCTATATCTTTACATACATATACCTATTCATACATACATATATATACACACAAACTACATTCATACATACTTATACACACATACATATATAAAGCTTAGATTGCTTTCCTTTGGTATACTTGCTACCTCTCCAATCTACTGAGATGTTAAGTTGATTTATGAGAAGATACATAACAACAAACTTTTGATGAAAGCATCATAAAGTTAATATCACCTTCTCCAAACAGATATTTCAGTAGAAACAATTTCATAAGTCATATTCATTTCATTTAGTAGTATGATTTCATGAAGAAAATTATCACCTATTTTCCTCAAGCAACATTTAAACTAGAAGATCTCAAAGATCCCTTTCAATTCTGAAATTCCAAAATTTTGTGCCCATTATCTATGATTTGACAGTGCTCTAACCATGAGTAAAATGTACTCCCCACCTATATGGTTCCATGTCCCATTCAGATGTCAGAACAAAACATAGATTTTACATAGACCCGAAGGATAAGCTACTTTCAAGGGTTAATCAGGAGTCAAGCCTGTCTCCTTTTCCCCTGTAGTCATAATCCAGCCTTTGTCCAGGATATCCTATACCAGAAGCTGTGGACATTTTGAGCTTTGTGAGAATGGATTGAGTATATTTAGTACAAATATACTCAAAGTAATTGTATATCTCATATCAAGCAGGTCAGGATTACAGATTTAATTATAGTTTTGGGAGATTGAAAGCCTTTATACAATTACGATAAGTCCATGTAAGAGGTAAAATCATTTTCTCAATATGGAGCAGCAAAGTGCACTGATCTAATGTCTCTTTCCCTGTGTCTCATTTAATTTTGATGATAAAAAAAATCTTTCTCCATTTCATCTCAGAGAAATGCACTAAGTTGGTATTTTGACATATGGTACATCAGGTGTGAGAGACAGTACTGTGTCCCCACTACAACCCTTACTTCCAATCCCCTAGCCCCACTTCCATATTACCCCAGCTGATTTCTTAAAGCTACAGTCTATTTTTCTCCCAAGTCAACAAGCATTTATTTATTTTTCAGCCTCATGCTTTTTCATTTCTTTTTTGTTTTAAAAATTAAAATAAAAATTATATTTAATATAAAATTTTATTTATTTCAATCATTTTTGCTTTTAAAATTTTGAGTTCCAAATTCTCTCCCTCCCTCTTATACCTTCCCTACCCACTGAGAAGACAAACAGTGTGATATTATACATATGAAATCATGTAAGACGTATTTCCGTAGTAGTCATATTGAAAGGAAAGAAGGAAGGAAGGAAAGGAAGAAAGAAAAGAAGGAAGAGAAAATTATACTTCAACTTGCACTTCGGTTTCATTATTTCTGTCTTTGGAAGTGAATAACATTATTTATGAATCCTTTGGAATTGTCTTGGATCATTGTATTTATCAGAATAACTGAGTCTTTCACAGTTCAGCATTATCACAACTTTGCTGTTACTGGTCACAATGATCTGGCTCTTCTCACTTCACTTTGCAACAGTTTATAGAGGTATAGTCAATGTTTTCCCCCTGAAACCACCCCTGTCTTGTCATTTCTGATAGTCTGATAATATTCCATCACAATCATATGCTATCACTTCTTCAGTCATTTCCTGATGGATGAGAATCCC
This sequence comes from Potorous gilbertii, assembly GCA_028658325.1. Lineage (NCBI taxonomy): Eukaryota > Metazoa > Chordata > Mammalia > Diprotodontia > Potoroidae > Potorous > Potorous gilbertii. The sequence goes on from JAQQSK010011460.1 coordinate 6,862, forward strand.
TTTAATTTTCAATTCTTTGCCACCACGAAAGGGAACAGTTATAAATATTTTTGTACACACAGGTCTTTTTTCTTTTTCTTTGATTTCTTTGTGGGATAGACCTAGTAATTGTCTTGCTAGATCATTTGGGCTTAGTTCCAGAATGGTTAGACCAGTTCAGAACTCAACTAACATTTATGAGTGTACCTATTTTCTCTCATCCCCTCCTGCATTAGTCATTTCTGATAAGTGTGAGGTAGTACTTCAGGATTGCCTTAATTTGGATTTCTCTAATAAATAGTGATTTATTTTAGAATATATGATCATTTTGAAGTCTTCTGAAAAGTACATGTTTATATGCTTTGACCATTTATAAATTGGGGAGTGGATCTTATTTTTATAAATTTGATCCAATTTCCTTTGATAAATGTGGTCTTTGTCACAGAAACTCATTTTAAATTTTTTGATAGGTCTTTGTTATTTATGGTACCTTTAAGAAAAATATAATTTCCATAATTGAATCTTTTAATTAGGTCAATTTTTGCTTTTGCTTCATTTGAGATCTGGATTGCTCTCCTGCTTTTTTTTGAACCTCAATTGAAGTATAATAACTTTTGCTCTAGCCCTTTAATTTAAACTCTGTAGGTCTTTCTCTTTCAGAATTCTGTCTTGTAAACAACATATTGTTGGATTCGAGTTCCTAATTCATGTGACTACCTGCCTCCATTTTATGAGTGAGCTCATCCAATTCACATCATGAATTATGATTATTAACTGTGTATCTTTCCCCCCATCTCTCTCACACATAGTTTCTCTCTCTCTCCCTCCCTTCTTCTCTCTCTTTTTTATCCTGACCTGGCTGCTGATGCACTCTTTGCGGGCCTTCACCTGGTATCACAGACCTCTCCTACTGACCATTTAATTTGTTTTAGTCTTGAAAAAATATCTCGCTCTGACTTTTTGTTGACTCTGCCACTCCAAATTTGTTTTGAGGAAGTATTTTAAAGTTGTTTGCAGGAGAATATTAGGAGATTTCAGCTGGATTGCTGAGTCTATTTCACCATCATGTCTCCATCCCCTAAACAGTCTACTAGTTGAAAAATATTTGTAAGGTCCAAGCTGCCCAACCTTGCTAGTTTTGCTTTTTATGTAAGAGGGAAAACATACTTTAGGGTAGCTTTGGGAACATGTATAATACCGAGTTGTGCTATGTCCTTTTTGAAAAGGAAGATAAAGGAAGAGTAGTATCACATTTCTTTTATGACAGAAATATATGTTGATACCAAACCAGTAATATATACATATATATATATATATATATATCACAAAATATTTCTCAAAGACTATGGCCAGTTGGGACTTTTACCAGGAGGGGAGGACTGGCTCAGTATTAGGAAAACTATCAGCATGCTTGGCTATTTCCATAACAAAACCAACAAATATCATATGAGTTTATCAATAAATTCAGAATTTGCATTCCTGTTAAAAACACTAGAAAGCATAGGAGTAAAAGGAAACTTTCTTAAAATGATAAGTCCTATCTATGCATTATATGTAAAGGGAAGAAACTTGAAGTCCTCCCAATAAGATTAGGAGTGAAACAAGGATATCCACCATTACCATTGTCATTCAGTATTGTATTTGAAATGCTTGCTATAGGAATAAGACAAAAAATATAAATTTATGGAATAAAAATATGTAATGAGGAAACAAAGCTATCATTCTTCACAGATGATACCATGGTATACTTAGAGAACCCAAGAGGATAAACAAAGAAACAAAACCCAATAACTACTTGAAACTTCAGCAAAACTATAGGTCAAGAAACAAGCTTATATTATTAATTAGCTTACTGTATACTCCCAACAAAACCCAGGAGCAAGAGACAGGAAAAGAAATTCCATTTTAAAAAGCTGCAAACAATATAAATATGTGGGAGTCTATCTGTCAAGATGAACCCAGGGATTATATCAACTCAATTACAAAATATTTCACCCAAATAAAGCCAGAAATATTAATTACTTATGAGTAAGGAAAGTCAATATAATAAAAATGACAATTCCATTTTAGTTAATTTACATATTCAGTTCCATCAGTGAGACACTGATTTTGTTAATCTACAATCAATTTTGTCAATTCACTAAACTCCTGTGATTTCACGTTACCTAGAAAAGAAATGAATTCCTCTATTTCAGATTTAAAACTTTGCATTTGACTCCTTCCTACCTTTCTAGGTTTCCCTCTTCAGACTCTTTATTCCATACTTGCCTACTTACTGTTCCACACACTTAAGACAATTCTATCATCACCTTCTAAATGAAGCCTTTTCTGAACCTCCCAACTGCTAGTGGCCACCTTCCAAAATTGAATATACTCATTTGTTTTTATCATAACCTGTGTTTCCATGGAGATGTACCCTCAGATGCACCAACTAGTGAAGTTTTGTAGCTATTAGCTTCTGGGAAGGACTCTGTAAAGATTTTTGGGAGAAAGATCCAAAAAGAATTGAGTCAGTTCAGGAGTTTGGAATTCACCCTCCATCTTGGGACAAGGTACCATGCGAGTAGGTGATATTGTGTTTGGGTATTGTGATCTCCAACTCTCCCCTCCTGAGAGGGTGTGATAGCGCATTGTTCATGTTGCTGCTCATTGGTAATGGAAGTATTGTCTTGCTGAAAAATTGCTCTTATGAGAGTAGTAATTGGTGAGTCCTTTCCAACACTGAACAAATCTAATTAACTGAGAAATATTTCTGAGTTTTTGGCATCCCCAAACACTCATGAAGGGAAGGATCCTATAGTAGGAAAAGACTATTTCTTCTATAGTTAGATAACATTGGCTTGATGTATCCATGCACTGTACTTCACGTTTTCTCTCTGTTCTTTCACTGTTATCTTTTAGCCCTCCCATTCAACACTACTTTCTGATAAAACAAAACTACTTCCTGATCATCCTTAGTTAGTATTAATTATGCAGATTGATACTTAGGGAAATGTGCCAGTTGAAGTAAAAAGTACAGTGCAGAATGGGACAGGAATAGTCATTTCCTAAAAATTGCAAACACAATGGAAACACTTTGAAATAGTATTCCAAAACCAAATTAAGTTATTAAGTAGGAGAGATATTAATAATTTGAAATGAATCAAAAGCCCCCTAAACACAGCAGAATAAATTTAGTGAGCCAATGAAAATAGGAAAGGGAGTCCTAATGCTGATGAATAGAATGTTGGGCTTGGATCCAGGAAGATCTAAATTCAAGTCTAGATTTGCTAGCACTTAACCCCTATTTGTCTCAGTTTTCTAAACCCCAAAATAGGGATAAGAATGCACCTATCCCCAAGGCTTATTTTGAGAATCAAATAAGATGTTTGTAAAAAGCACTTAGAACAGTGACTGTCACATAGCAGCACCTAAATAAATGCTGACTCTTTTCTCCCCCACCCCTACCATTTTAGGGACATAACTTGTGCCTTTCTTATTCTCTGCCTCTTGTAGGGCAGTATTATATAAGTGAGCATCAATCTATCCTACTTTCCAGTTTGTCTGCAGGTGAATATTTATATTAGAGGGTATTCCACACAGCTTGCCTTGCCCATTGTCAGTAAGTCTTTCAACAAGCCTTTAGGGGGTGGTACTTCACTTTTGCCTGGAAGATATTTCCTGATTGAATGATGGCCTTTGAGGACCCTTCCAACTTAAATTCTATGATTTTATAAATAGCAATTATATTTCCTAATCCATGAAACACCTATATTTGAATATTTGATGGATGACTTTAGTTGAACTCTTATGGAGAAAGCAAATATGAGTTGAAACCCAGCCAAGGATTTTCAATCAGCAAGAGGTCTTTGACATCATTTAGACCAACCCTAACCTCCTTTGACAGAGGAGGAAAAGGGGAGCCAGAGAGGTTAAGGTACTTACCCAAGATCACCAGAAGGTAGTTGAAGAACCAGGATTAGGATGTGACTCCCACTTGTCAGTGAATTCTGCCACAGTTCCCTTTAAGTAGAAATTTGAAAATAGTCTACAAAGGAAATTTTATTATATTTGGACTATATAGCACTTTGGATAGAAATTCAAGGTGGGAAGAATTCTATGTTCATTTGGAGTCACTTTGGAAATTTGGCCAGGAGACTTAGAGTGTACCAGAATTTTTCTGATTGTAAAATGTAATTAGAATTTTTGTTGGCTTATTATTAAATCTTTGTTTGCACCTCTATAAAATGTGTATGCTAATACTTGAACTGCTTGCCATAGAGAATTATTGAGAGGAAAGTCCTATTGAGATGTAACGGATTATTGTTATTTCCGAAGAAACTAGCTGTACTTTATTATTTGGATGCTGAACTATATGTAGTCTAAAAGAAAAACAGATCCTCCAGAATATATCGGAAGAGCAGGATGTTGGTATTCTAAGGTTGCCAAAGAATGAGGCAAAAAGCCATGTGCTAATTATGTTAGCCTAACAACAGACAGATGGGTGGTCACTGGGCAGATTGTATTCCAGTGTTCTTCCCTTGACCTAGCTAACATGAATTTGCTGAAGCCTTTAAAAATACATTTTAGTGATCCCCACCTGTTTATTAGGTATTTAGCTAAATGTACTGGTAAAAATGAATATGTATCAATTTTTTTTTAAAATTATTAACTACTGTGACTAAGCAGGATGATATGAAATTTTCTTGTTTCCTCTTTTAAAGTGTATTTTTGAACTTCATTATACACATGAATTTGCTTTTTTCCTAGCCAAGACAGCCCCAATCCTTCTCCATTATGTGAGCCCTACTTATCTTAATTTGTGATACAGCAGTACATATTCAGTTAAAAAAGATCTCTACAGGATTTTAATAGAGGAACTCCTCAAATGATTTCATATATTTTTTGGATTAGGATATATAATTACTCTTTATAGAATCATTCAATCAGAATCATGGAATTTAAATTTGGAATGCTTGTAAAAGCTTATCCAAATAAGTGTAAAAAGCTTCCACTCTCTAATTGGTAGCAGACATTTTGAATGAGCATTGTTTAAATAAATATGTTCCCTCTCATTCCCCAAAATGCACATTTTGACCCATACTGAAATAACTATTTCCAAATAATTTATGCTGCATAGAATTGTTAGTTATATCATTCTCCCCTCTCCTTCTCCAGAGAAAGATGTTCCAAAGGATTGATTGTTTACATTGCATTCATTTTCTACAGGGGAAGGGCTGCCTAATTGACTCCTTTGACCAGCACAGAACACGCCATTTTGCATCTACTAATATATGATTTTTTTTCAAAAAGTTCAACCAATAATTTTTGAGGACCCATGATGATAGAGATGATGACGATGGTGATGCTCATAAGCTATATTCTTCCATGAATAAAGAGAGTTGAGATTGTCCCAACTTTAAGGAGGAAGGGAAATGTGTAACAACACAT
>JAQQSK010011461.1:0-12269 GCA_028658325.1 Potorous gilbertii
TTAAGGTATCTTCCTGGAATGCAAAATAATAGTTTTGACTTTACTATGTAATTCACTAAATGAGCTCTTCTAAGAATTTTACCTGGGGAAAAATTATCAGAAATCACAATGCTTACAATTTGATTTTGACTGAGTTTTGAGTTAGAAAGACTTGGAAGCTTATTCTGAGGCATAATCTAATGGATTTTGATATTGAATGGATTCTCCTCTGGAAGCCTGAGTTCATAAGATCATAGCTGGAAGGGATCTTAAAGGTTATCTAATTCAATCCCTTCATTTTCCATTAAGTTCTTTTCCTCAAGGGTGGGGATTTGATGAGTAGCTAACAATAGAAATGATATTAGCAGTTCATATCTATATAACACTTTAGTTTAAAAATTAGTTTCCTCAAAACAACCTTGTGAGAGAAATAATGGAAATGTTATTATTTTCTTTTCACAACCAAGAAAGTTGAGCCTCAAAGATATTATGACTTCCAAACTAATCACTTAAATAAAGGAAGTTAGCTTATTGGATGGAACTTAGGCTGAATCTTTCAAAATTTTTGTCGATACATTTTATTTTGGCCCAATAGACACTTCCTGACAAAGAGTCACATGCTCTCCCTACAGAGTTCCTTACAAGAAAACAGTCATTTCAAGTTTTGGACTTTCCACTGTTATAATCTGCCAACTGTTAAGAAAAAGGAAGGCTATGGGTTTACACTTTCACAATATGGTGTCATCACCACCCATTGTATTTAAGCTAAATTTTATTGTCTCTTAGTGTTGTCTTTACTTGAATAGCTGGAACCATTGTCTTTACATTTTTGTCTCTGTTTTATTCACTTAGCATCACTTCAGACAAGCCATTCCATGAGATGCTGAATTATTCATATTTATTATTCCTTATGGCAGAGTGCCATTCCATTGCATTCATGGATTTAATGATGACCAAATTGCTATGCACATTTGTTTCTAGGTCTTGTTTATCTAGTTTATCCTGTTGATTTCCTCTTCTATTTTTTAATCTAGTATCATATAGTTTTGAGAATTACTACTTTCTATATAGTTTGAGACCAAATTATATTACCCGAATTCTTGACCTATTAGTAATTCAAATGAATTTTGTTATTTTTAGTTTTGGTTTTGGACTGGATCTATGATTTTATGAGAGGGAACTTTCAAGGGGGAAGCTTCTTCTCCCATAGCAGATTGACACCTGCTCTTAAATTTCTTATCTTAGTCTAGCACTAAAAGGTTAAGTGTCTTGCCCAGGATGACACAAATAGTATATATATGATAGATCTTGAACTAAAGTCTTCTTGACTCCACATCCAGTTTTCAATTGATTATGCCCTCTTGCCTCTCTTTTATGTTGTATAATTTAATAAAATATCCTTTGGTAATTTATTGGTATAGCGCTAAATTTACAATAAAATATATTTACATAGCATTTAAAATTTGAGTAACTTCTTTGTATTTTAATTAACTTGAGATGAAGAACAACCATGTGATGTAGGTAACTGCAAGCATTACCATCTCTTTTACAGAACAGGGAAATGAGGCTCAAAAATGTTAACTTACCTGGCTCACACAGCTAAAAGTTAAATCAAATCAACAAGGATTTATTGAGTAATTTTGCTGTTCAGTCATTTTCAGTTGTATCTACCTCTTTGTGACCCCTTTTAGGGGTTTTCTTGGCAAAGATACTGGAGTAGTTTGTCATTTCCTTCTCTCATTCATTTTACAAATGAGGAAACTGAGGAAAATAGGGTTAACTTGCCCAGGGTCACAAAGCTAGTAGGTGTCTAAAGCCAGATTTGAACTTAGGTCTTTCTGACACCAGGTTTGTCACTCTATTTATTGTACCTTTTGTACCTTACTGTGTACCAGGGTACTATTCTAAGCGTTGAGGATGCTAAGAAAGGTGGGGGTGTGGGGAGAGGGAAATGGTCCCTGTCATCAAAGAGCTCAGATTCTAATGGGTAAGAGAAACAATATGAAAAAATATAAATTACAGGTAATTGACACAGGGAAGACACTAGCATTGAGGAGAACTAGGAAAAGCTTCCTGTAGATAGTAAGACTTCAGTTGGAACTCAGAAGTAATCAGGAGGTAGAAGTGAGTTCAAATCTAACTTCAGATACTTTCTGTGTGACTCTGGACAAGTCACTTAACCCTGTTTGCCTCAGTTTCCTTATCTGTAAAATGAGCTGGAGAAAAAAATTATCAGACTACTCCAGTATCTTTGCCAAGAAAACCCCAAGTGGGGTCACAAAGAGTTGGATACAACTGGAAAACAACTGAACAACAACAAATCTACTCAATGACATACTGCAGAAGGTGGCAGATTGACCACCTGGTACAATACAAAAGGAAGCAGTGTGCTGATCCCAAAAGGGTCATTTAGTCCTATATAAAACTACCAACACCTATTGAGAACATTTATAAAGCAAAGTCTATTTCAAATGGAACTATGTCCATGAGACAAATATAAGCTTATTGTAAAAGAAACAGGTCATTTGAACTGAGTTGCTACTAGCTCAAGATCTATATTAGGAAGACGTACAAAATAAAGAAGGTGATTTTGAGGAAGTGAGCCTCTAATTTCTCAGGGTTCCAAAATCAGCAAAAGGTAAATATGTGTTTTAGTTTAAGGTTGTGGGTGTCTTTTAGGAAACTAGGTTTTGATCAGATGTTTTATATCTGTTTTGTATTTGTGGCTGTCTTCCATAAAGAGCTATTCTCTTATTTGCAAAATGAAGTGTTTGGGCCATATATTAAAGGATTCTTCAAACTCTAAATTTTATGATCCTGGGAAAGACAAATTGGGGTGATTGCTTAATACAGGTGAGATCCAGGACTTGAGAAAGTTGGTAAAGTTAAATTGGTACAATTTAGTTAGGGATATCTGAGGAGATGACAAATGTGAGGGGAGGGTTGAATGATTAGAAATGGACAAAGGCAAAAAAACTGAGGTCAATCTCTAGTAGGATGGGATGAAGATAGGGGTAGAATCTTTTTACCAGAGAAGGGTAATAAGCCAAGTGAGAACCAAACTGGAATTCATTTAGATACATGATTTTAATAGGCTGGCAAGTAGACATTGAGGTCTCCAATAAAGTAGAATTTGCATTGAAGAAGAGAGTTGGAGAAAATAATCTAGAGAAGAAAAGTAATCAAGAAGTAAGAATAAACTACAAGTGCTAAAAAATACCAGGAGATATGTGAGTGATCATTGCAATTAGTGCCGTCTTTACTTGTTATAACAGGAAGATGAACCAAGAGAAAACTTCACACAAAAGAACAATGCATGCATATGTAATGCTCTACAGTTTAGACAGTATTGAGCGTTATATAGTGGAAAGAATCCTGGCCCTGGTCTAGTTTCTTAAGGCACATATTTAACAGTTGTGTGATTCCCAAATAATTTGCTTTACCTTTCTAACCTTCAATTTCCTCATCAGTTAAATAAGAATAATATTTGTGCTCTTTTCCTCATGGGGTTATTCTGAAGAAATCCCTTTATAAATTGTAAAATACAACATAATGCAAATTGTTGTCTTAAAATGTAAGAAAATAGAATATTTAAAATTATCTCTGCCTATGAGAGGGAAGTCAATTGTGTTTGGGTTCCCAGTTTTATCACAGTTAAGTGTGTGACCTTGGATTAGTAACTTGATCTCTAGGGTCCTCAGGTGCTTTTAAAAAAAATGAAGGTTTTTGGCAAATAATTAGGGTTTCCATGAACTCTAAATTCTCAGGTCCTATTGTAGTAAGATGGATTAGTTTAATCAAATTTAATCAAAAGGTGAATTCTTGGCCTAGAGACAGTAGTCTCTCAAACTGGTAGGTTAGGAGTATTTAAGGATATGGCAGAGATGTGAAGTGAGGAGTAATTAATTAGAGAGGGATAGACAGAGCTGAGAACACAGCAAGGACTAGCATAGGATGAAGAGGGGGTAGAAACTTTTCATTCTTTTAAAAGGGTAATAAGCCAAGTGAAAATCAAAGCTAGGGAACATGAGAAAGAGATGAATACTTGAGTTTAAAAGATCGTCATCGTGCTCATCCTTTGTTGCTGAAGAAGACCATGCCATCAGAGAAATGATGACATGACTTGTACTTGACTTTGTTTCAAGTGAGGGAGAGCTGTGCAGGTCACCAGTCTCACTTCTCCTCCAGAGCCATCTAAACCCAGTGACCAGATATTCCTCAGGGTGACTGGAGATGGCCCAGGATGCACTGAGAGGAAGGCCTTGGGCCCTTTAGGCCAAAGTCTTTGTAGGTACTCAGAGTGCAACGCCCATTCTTTGAATAGGCCTATTTAAGAAGTAGTCAGGGCATGGCCCCTTTAATGAAGTCAAGAAAAACAAAGACATCAGGCTGGGTGGGAAATTGGATAAACTGAGGGTGGCAAGATAAAGTCACGGTCCAAAATAATAATTGGGCAGTTTTTCAGAAGGGTAAGTATTACCTTTGGTGGTCACCGTAATACATTGCCTTTTGTTTTCAGTCGGTGTGGGGATGGGGCAGGGAGGGTGGAAGTGGAGGGGAGGAGGTATGGAAGATTTAGGACATTTCAAATATCCCTGCTCTAGGATGGAGTTCTCTGTTCTTGTCCTGAGAGAAAATAAAAGCCCCAAGGGTTGTATCTTCATCTCCAGTTGTCCAAGAAATCTTCTCATGCACATATCAGAGAAGGATCTATGGCCTCCAGTAAGAGGGAACACTCCAGATCAGAAGTGGTACAACTTTCATAGAAAATGTGAGACCCTCAGGGTTTTATTCCTCTTCCAGGGTTCAGGCAGAGGGAGAGGATGGAAGCATTGCCCAAGGGGTCTGCCCACAATTACATTTTTATTTTAATAATTCAAGTGTTTGTGATCTCATGTGTGAGTACTCCTTGAACTGATGCAGATCACAGTACTTCTATGCCTTAGTCTTTAAGAGTTACTACAGCTGAAAAATTCATCCACCTGGAACCAACTTGGTAGTAAGCCTCTCTAAGGAGTTATCAAGGCTGTTCCTTGGGTCACTGACATATAAGCTACTGCCAGGACATTTCAGCTTTTCCAACTAATAAGGTATGTTAGCGTTTTTGCTATATCATTGCAAGAACTCAAGGTTGCCCCCTCACTAAGATTAGAATTTGAAATAGCACTATAGTGGAGAAATTTTGGCTTTAAATCAAAAATACTGCTAAGAATACCAATATATACATATTTAGAGGATGAATCATTTTACTGTTTCAAAAACGTATAAATACTTTGATACTGGTTTATTGAACGGCTTAATTTTGGAGGTATTTATAATAAAGCCCTATAAAGTTCTATCATGATGATTACTGAAAATTGAAATAAACAAGTGATGGAAAGACTGATCAGAGACTCACTGATCAATCCCCCACTACACATAGAAACCAGAAAAAGTGATGGAGAAAATTATACAGCTGAAAAAAACTCATGATGGGATGGTAACTAACAAAAATGTCATTGCTCAATAGATTATGTTATTACAAACACGTATTTAAGGCATAACTGTCAGTGTCCTGAGAAAAATGAATCCGTAGGTTTTTCAGGCCTTTTAATTTTCTCTTGTTCCATCTATATTCACACACTCTGATGTGATAAAAAACCCTCCAAATTATAATAACATACACACTGATACCTGGTTATTTCATTGCCAAAGCAGGATAATTTGAGGATAGGGAGAAATATATGGGAAAGCATGGTTCAGAAAGAAGGAAGAAGAGAGACCAGATATTTGCAGATTCTCTGGAAGCTTCACATTTTTGTATTACAAATAGAGTTTTTTGGAGAGAAGAATTGGAAAATTTTATATGTAGCAAGCACCAAATAATATTTTACGAAATGAAATAAATTATATTTTAACTGAAAGAAAAAACGGCTTGTTACTGATGTTAAAATTATTGCTGAAGAAGCTATCTGTACAGGAAGATATTCTATTTATAGAGGAAAATCAAAATTAGTTAAAAGTAAGAATGATATTAATGAGAAAAAATAAGGTGTACAAGAGAAACAACTGAATCCTGAACAATCTCAACAAGTAATTGACAATTGAAAATAAAAAAAGGGAATGGAAATGACATTAATATTGATTATAACAACTTTATACAGGCTATTAACTAATATATATTAAGTACCACAACAAGGAGACCAAAAAACCATAAATTCATATTAGTGAGAAAACATTGTTAGTCCCATTTTGCCGCTGGGGAAACAGAGGTTAAGTGGCTTGCCCCAAGTCATATACCTAGTGAATGAATGAGGCAGAATTTGAACTCAGATTTTGCTGACTCCAGGCCCAGCACTCTACATGTTGTGTTACCAAGTTGGCCTTTGCCATTTAGGGAGGCAAAAGGAATAAGCATTTATATAGGGCCTTCTACATGCAAGGCACTTGCTAAGTGCTTTACAAATATTATCTCATTTGATTCTTACAACGACCCTGTAAGGAAAGTGTTGTTATTGTCCCCAATTTAAAGTTGAGGAAACTGAGGCAAACAGATGTTAAATGATGTGCCCAAAGTTACTGAGCTAGTAAGAGCTTAGGTCCTCCTGAATTTAGGCCCAACGCTAAGATTCTTTTGTTGGTTCATTATACAGATCATGGGATACTAATTGTGATTTCCCCCCAAGACTCCCTATTCTTCTCTCTCTACACTCTGTCCTTAGTGACCTCATCAGGTCCCATGAGTTTATGTGGATTACTCCCAGATCATTTTATCTCACTCCAGGTTATCGCTCTCAGATTCAGGCCTACATCACTAACTGCCTATTTAACATGTGAAGTTGGATGTTTCAAAGACATCTCCAAAAGCTGGACGGAACTGAATAGCCTAATTCTTCATGATCCCATATGGGGTTTTCTTGGCAAAGATAACCCAACTTGGAGTGGTTTGTCATTTCCTACTCCAGCTCATTTTACAGATGAGGAAGCTGAGGAAAACACAGTTATGTGATTTGTTCAGGTCCATACAACTAGTGAGAGTCTAAGATTGTATCTGACCTCAGGAAAATGAGTCCTCCTAACACCAGTGCGCTATCCACTACACCACCTGGCTGCCCGTATAGCCTTTACAGTTTCATCCATAAGTCCTATGACACTTTGCTTGAGGCCTGTGCTCAATTATCTTTCTTCTACTGCTTCTAACTTTTATATAAGATGATGCTGGTGGCAATCTTTTCTCATCTTTTTCTATTAGATTTATTCTTAATAGGTACTTCACTTGGATGCCATATCTCAATGCTCAGAAAGAAGATTGAATGTTTGTTGGCTGAAGCAGCTTCTGGATTCTTTTGGTCTTCTTGCTATAGAAACTGATTTGTATTAGTTAAATTTCCATGTGATATTGATTCCTTTTCTACTACATTCCTTATTTTAAAGTATCAATAACTTGTCTAAGTAGGTCAGGTTAAAGTTTTGTATCATGTATGTTTTCTCACTTTTATTCTTTCTTCTAGGTGTGTTTTTTTCCTTCAAATTTTGATCTTTGCTCCAAAAAGTTACTGGGTCTGCCTTGCAAGAAAGCTGGTTCAGGAATGATTTATATATAAGTAATAATTAATTTTGAGTCAATTGCATTATTTGCACTCTTTTTAAGTGGTTATCTGGTGCTCTAATGCCTCTATATTTTGTTTTGTTGAAGAAAGCATTTATGATGTATAGGCATGAATCTATAAGCTTTTATCTTTTCACATTTCTTTCCCCAAAACTATTTTTTCTACCGTATTTTTCACCATTCCCCTCTACACTCTATTGTACATTGAAGTCACTGTATATCCAAGGATATATTCATTTAATTTAGAAAGTCTAATCAGTACCTTCTCGTCTTCCACAACTGGCATGGTAAGGTAAAATTATTGCGATGTTTGTCTTTTTGTGAATATTTAGCAGTGTGAGGTGATCAGATAGGACATTTTGTACTCATCTTTATTCCATGGGTTTGCCATGGTTAAAGCATTCAACACCAAGTGGCCAGCATTCTCAGACAGCAAACATTGTGTACTGCTGATATTATAAGGCCTTTCCAGTACTGCCAGACCTTATACTATGATTGGATGCCCTTCAAGAACCTACAGTCACTTCAATATCATGATAAGGATTGTTGGAGGTAGTAAAAGATCATTTAATACAACCTTAAAACATAACAGGAAGCATGATTTAGTAGAGTTTCCTCTTTGGAAGTTCTCATGCAGAAAATGGATAACCAAAAACAGATTAGATATGTTATAATGGGAATTTATTTAGGGCAGCGATGTAAAACTCAAGTAGATATTTAGAACCATTCACCCTTGACATTGTATACGGTAACAGTAATAGTATTTTAAGATCGACTTTGAATGACTAAGGCATTGATTATTATAAATAGCTGTTAACTACAAAAGACATGTGAAGGAATATGCTATGTGTATCTAATGAAAGAACTGATTAATAGAAGTATTAATAAATTATTAATAATTTATTATAATTAATAATAATAAATAAAATTATTTGACATATATTTTATTTATATATATGCATACGTGTTATTTATATATATGCGTACGTGTTCGTGTCTGATGGTAACCATCTCTAAGACGGGGTGAGGAGAGGGAAAAAAATAAAAAATTAATTTATATGATAACTTTATTATACACTTAAAAGGAATTACAAGTTATATATAACAGATTTGCATTTTCATTATACTATGTTATTGAAATGATTATTTTATTCTATAATTTAAAAATAAAAAGACTAAAATAGAAATAGTGGAAGGGTCACTAAATTGTATATTTGGAGCCAGATATTGACTTAGAAAATCACACATTAACATTATCTATGCTTTACTGCGCTTTTATTTATTTTGTTAAATATTTCCCAATTATATTTTAATCGAGTACTCACTGTATTCTGTAGTGTTGTGGACTGCACCGGCATGTTTGACACCACTGCTTTAGGGTGTACATTATAGTAGAGAGACACTGAGGCCCCTCTTAAGTGTAAATTTCTATGATTTTTAGATTCTGGGTTTGAAGTTAGATTACATGAGTTCAAGTCCTAGCTCTGACACACTACTGCCTCTGTAAGGTGACTTGAACAAAACACTTTAACTGCTTATGCCTCCGTTTCCTCACTTGAAAAACGAGGGGGAGGGTCAGACTAGATGAACTAGATTTCTTTTACCTTTAGTTTTGGTGAATCAAATCATTCTGAGTCAATCACATGCACATATTTGACTTTCTCTTTCTCAGATACAAAATTTTGCTGACAAATTAATAGACTTTCTCAATTATTTAACTTCTTGTTATGTGCTAATTGACACTACACTAGGTTCTGGAAATACAAAGACAAAAATGGAACAGTCTCTTCTCTCGAGTTTACATTCTATCAGTGAGACAATATGTACAAATAATAACAGTTAGCATGTGAATAATTAAGGTTTGTGAACATTGTATCATCCATCATTGTTGTCCTTTGTTTTCGAAGAGGACCAGTGATATCATGGATGATATCTTAACTGGTGTGTGAATTGGATTTAAGTGAGTTACACAAAGTTGTCATCTTCACTTTCTGTTTCAGAGTCATTGAAGGCCAGTGACAAAGTCAAGACAACTGGCAATGGCTCAGGATGCAGTGGATGACTGTGGAATCTTCGACGTCTAACCAAGCTCTAAGTGCCCCACAACACTTGCTTCATGGCCATTGGAAAAGTTGCTCTCATTCACTCATTCCACTGGGAGAAGTTTTGATGTTTGGGTAGACATCCCCTCTAGCTCAATGATGGGTTTGAAGCCTGCCAGTTACTCTCAATCTGGGTATATAGGTATACATGTGTGTATATATGCATATATATGTGTATATGTATAGATAGATATAAAACCTCATCTGATCCTTCTAATATCCCTATGAAGTAGGTTCTATTATAATCCCAGTTTTACAGATTAAGAAACTGAGTCAGAATTGGTAGGACTTGCCCAGGACCACATAGCTAATACTTATCAGAAATGAGATTTGAATTCAGGACTTCCTGAATCAAAGTCCAACATTCTGTCCATTGTGCTGTCTAGTGATACATGTAGATTCCAAAATACATATAAAAGAAATTGAAGGAAACTTGGTAGGAAGTTCTAGCAGTTGGGGATATCAGGAGAGACTTCATAAGAAAGTGGGTTGTAAGAGAAGAAAAAAATCCGAGGAGCAGTAGTGAAGAGGGCATACATTTCAGACATAGGGGACAACCAGGGTAAAGGCATGGAAATGCAAGATAGAGTGTCACACTGTGTGACAGTAAGAAGACCAGTCTGAGTGGAATGAAGAGTATGGGAAGCGAATAATATATGACAAATATAGAAAAGTAAGTTTGGGACAGATTGTGAAAGGCTTTAAAAGCCAAATATAGGAGTATGTATTTGATAGGGAACCAACGGAGTTTATTGAGCTAGGGGAGTGACATGGTCAGATTTGAATTTTAGAAAAATCACTTTAGTGATTGTATGGTTTATAGCAGGGAAATGAGTCAGGAAGTCAATTAAAGAGGCTATTTGAATAATACAGGAGAGAGGTAATGGGAAACTGAACAAGGATGGTGATAGAGGTGAGATAAGGGAACATATATAATATGCCATGGACACAGAAAAAATAAGATTTGGCTACTAGTTGGTATGTGAGCTAAAGTGGAATGTGGAGTCTAATACTGATTTTAGAACCTGAATGACAGGAAGGAAAATAGTCTCTTGAAAGAGAAGTTCAGAATAAGAGTGTATTTAGCAGAAAATATCATGACTTGTATTTTGGACATGTTGAATTAGAAATGCTTATGGGACATAACTATCTGCAAATTCTAATAGGCAGTTGGACTTGAAGCTTAGGAGAAATGCTGTGACTGGATACATGGACCATCATTGGATACTAATGGAAGCTAATGAGAAAGAGAGAGCGCGCACAAAGAGAGAAGAGAAGAGAGAAAGGGAGAGAGAGAGTAGTCTGAAAGAAAAGAGAGAAGAGGTCCCAGATCAGAGTTTTGGAGTCTATTCACAGTTAGGAGTAATAAGAATACTTAAGCAGCAAAGCAGAATGAAAAGAAACAGACAGCTAGGAGTTCAGAATAGATGGTGCCATAAAATGAGATGAGACAGTAACCAGGAGAAAAAGGTAGATAGCAGTGTCAAGGAGTGCAGAAATCTCAAGAAGACTGTAAATTGAGAAAAAGCCATCAGATTTTCAAATTAAGAGACCATAAATAACTTCGGAGCTAGCAGTTTCAAATGAGTGATAAGGAAGACAACCATGTTGAAGAGGGCTGAGAAAAGAATAGGAGGAAAGGAAGTGAATGTGATGAATGTAATGAGCTTCTAGAAACTTGACTATGGAAGGGATGAGAGATATGAGAGTAGCTTCAGAAAATGGTGAAGTATTGCGGATATTTGGGAGTGTTGGTAGGCAGCATGGAAAGAACCAGAAGATGGAAATAAGTTGAAGATTAGATGGTAGTGGGGGCAATCTGCTGGAGAATAGAGGAGACGGGGATCAAAAACTTACATAGCCTTAGTGATGAGGGGCATTTATTCATTGGAGGAGGCTAGAGTGAAGAAAGAGAAAAGGGGAAATGAAGTCAAGAGATTGGGAGATGTGGAGAAGAGGAGAAAACAGAGTTGCAGCTTTTGATCTATTTTCTCAGTAACGTATGAATCAGAGTCCTCAGCAGAGAGGGTGACCAGAGGAAGTGTGGGACTTTTAAAGAAAAGACAATGTATCATAGTGGAAAGAACGTTAGCTCTGGCTAAGGTTCAGTTATCTACCTTTAGATATCTATCTATCTATCCATCTATCCATCCATCCATCCATCTATCCATCTACATCTGTATCTACCTGCCTTTTTATCTCTCTCTCTCTCTCTCTCTCTCTCTCTCTCTCTCTATCTATCTATCTATCTTATATATTAAATCCAGTTTCTCTCTTCCTATACATTTCTCAGTCCTCTATAATGTAGTTTACTACTTTATTACTCATTTCAAATTTCTCCCTGCAAAGTTTCCAGAGGCCTCTTAATTGCAAAATCAGAAGGCCTGGGTTCAATTTCAGCAAATCACTTCACTTCTCTGGTCTCAGATGCCTCAAGTATAAAATCAGATGAGTGGCCTCTGAGGTCCATTCTAGCTCTAAATATATGATAATGAAAGGTTTGGAAGAGCTTCTATGGGGAGAATAGTGCATTAGTATTTCAAGGAAATTCTAAGGGGAAATTCAAGGGTTGATAGTAATGTCTGGCCTTTCATGTACAA
>JAQQSK010011462.1:0-12269 GCA_028658325.1 Potorous gilbertii
GAGAAAGTGAGACTGATTACCTTGCACAGCCCTCCCTCACTCAAAACAAAGTGAAGTGCAAATCATGTCATCATTTTTCTGATGTCATGGTCCTCTTTGAAAACGAAGAATGAACACAACCAAGGTCCAAGGAACAGGGCTATGACCTCATTCTGAGTGCTGGGCCTAATTCTGAGATCCCTTCTCTAGGATTATCATGACAATCCTGTAGCTGCCTTGTTATGCTCTTGGGGTCTGACCCCTTGATTCCTTTCCAAGATTAGAACAAGAGCTTCATGGTCCCTGACCGAGAGCCTTGAGTCTGAGATGAGGAAATTATGGAAGAAAAATATATTTAACAAGAGTTTGTGTTTGGATCAGTTTCTCCCCCTCCCTTACTCTTATCTATAATATTCAGGTCCTACTTTATCCTGTTCCCTCTGGAGTCAAGAAGCTACTCCCTCTGTTGTTCTAGGTCCTGTAGCTAAAAGTAAGCCCAACACTTCAAAAAAAAATCTCTGGCTTATGACTGAGGCTTTTGGTGTCACGAGATACATTTTGTCCTTGACTCCTTCTCTGTGTCCTTCCCCTTCTTGCAGGCTCTCAGGAACCTGTGGAGTTGGCTTTGTCCCTTCCTGTGCCACTAACAGATGTTGACTATGAAAGTATCAGGCCTCCTGAAAGAATCCACATACTTCACTACCCATATCTTTCCCTGGCTTTCACTGTACTCTGGGCTGCCTGGGCACTATTCTGGCCCTGCCTTATGCTGGGTCTTTAACACAGGTTTCTTGAGTGTTCTGCTGCCTGGACACTGGTCTGACCCTGTGTCCTCCCATGGCTGTGGCCTGGATAGCCCAGCTGCTGTGGATTCTGCCTCCCTTGGCATATTTCCTTTCAAAACATCCAAAACATTCTGGCAGCCTTATCATACAGTGCTGCAATGAATAGAAGAGCTTTGGGCTGCTTTAGTTTTTCTTTCTCTATTACCATTTTTTCTGCTATGTCTTTTAGAACTTAGTTTCATAGCATCATAGGATCACATATTCAAATGTGGAAGAAAATTTAGAGGTCATCAAGTCCAACCCATGAGGAAACTGAGGTATGAGGAGATCAAACAACTTACCCATGGTCACATAACTAGTCAGTAAGTGTCTGAGATAGGCTGTAAACTTAGTTTGAAGAATGCAAACTTTCTGTGATACCAAATCCAGCACTCAATGTATGGTGCCAGTCTGTGTTTTTTAGGAGGTCTGGGTTCTTCTAGGTATTATCATGGTGCTACTGTGACTGGAAGAGAACAGTTACATTTTTTAAAAGCTTCACAAATACGGTTTTGGGAGAAAGTTATTACGTCATAGTTTATGTGAAGTGGTTTTAATGTACTACATGCTCAGCGTCAGTAAACAACCTGATATAAAACTCAAAAGTGAAAGCAATATCATTATAATGAGGAAATTATAATTTCTAAAACAAAGGATACACTTGTTCCTTTGTATGATTTCCTGATCATCATGTTTTTTGAATACTGTCTTAATGTGAGTCACGCTTCAGGAAGGACATTGCCAAATTCAGGGGAATTTGCTCAGGACAGTTTAAGACCTCAAAAAAATGTCACATCTTAATGAGTTGCTAGAATTGGGAATGTTCATCCTGAAGATCAGGAGACTTCAACAGAACAAAGTAAGTGTTTGCCAAGTGTTTGACAGGCTTATATTGGAAAAGAGATGAAGATGATTTTCCTTGGTCATGGTGTCTGTATTACAAGAAAAGAATGGAAACTGAAGATGGGCGTATTTCAACTGGATATGAAGAATAGTAATTAGAGTTTTTCAAAAGTAGATTGAGTATCATTGAAGGAGTCGATGGTATGTTCTCAAAAGATTTCCATTTGGCTGTGAAAAAATTAGATGATGTCAGCCTGCAGGGAGCAGTCAATAAAATTAAGAGCATCCCCTTCCAACAGACCTTGATGGCAGCCCAAATTAGTGTTGAGTGGTTTGACACATAAGTTCAAGATCTAGTAAATAGTCACACTGACCTAAAACAAACAAAACAGTTATAAGTTAGTGGTACTTAAAAGTCTTCTTCTCATTAACAGAAAAGAAATGTCAACGAGGTTTTTCTTCTTTTCTAAGCATCAAAGATGTGGTACAAAGTCACTTCAATTAATGAGAAGGGAAACAATGAGATGAGAGGAGTAATGGTTGGTCACCCTTGAGAGTGAACTTTAAAATCACTTAAGTGAGCCCAAGAGACAGATATAAGGCAGAATCCAGCTTGTAATGGAATGAGTAGACAGGAATATTGTAGGAAGAAACATGGTGCTTAGTAATGAAAGGACTGGTAAATGATGATCTAGTTCATAAAGCATGGATGGATTTGCCCCTACTATTGAGTCATACAGAGCAGATATAATAGTTTCTGCCTTGTTCATGAACGACTGAGAGGATATTACCAAGCCTCTCAGTGTGGGCAATCAGATAGGTGATAGTACTGTTAGAAGAGCAGGAGCAGAAGACAGTGGTGTCCTGAGAACCTAGAGAGGAGAGTAGCAAGTAAAGAGGTTAATTAACAGTGTCAGACTTAGAGAGGTCAAAGAAAGTGAGGACTGAGAAAAGGCCATGGGATTTGACAATGTGTTCTCTGTACTGTACTTTACTATACTGTACTTAACTATAAAGTATTGCTGTACTTTAAGTTTTAGTCAACTCTTCCCTAGACATTTTCTATATGCAAGGAAAGAGTGTGCCCCCATTTTGAGGAATATTTTTGTTAACTTTTGTCATTACTATGTTTTCTCAGTAAATAGTTCACTTGGAAAGCTAATTGATGAGGGGACAGGGAAGACAATTTATATGATCTGGCTGATCAGTGTTGGAGAGAACACATTGGATAACGGTTTGTAAGCCATCATATCAGGAGCCACAACCTTTCAGATTTGATCCTAGAAGCTTGGGGTGGGCAGGGGGCGGGGGGAGTGCACAGCTCCCCTGAGGGGACCTATGCTTTCCTGTTGAGAGTGTAAATTCAGAAGGGTCATTTAGCTAAAGCTCCACACTCCAAAATTACCAATAATATTTTGATTGCTGAATCTAATGACCTCTTCTCAATCCTCACCATTCTTCCCATCTTTAAATCAGTAGGTTACCCTCTTTTTTTGATGCTCTCTTCCTTTCAGAAATCAGGGACACTACTCTATCCTGATTCCCTCCTGTCTGATCTCTCCACAATCTACTTTTCTCAGCCTCCTTACTCAGATTTGTTCTATGCCTCTGCCTCTGCCCCAAGACCTCTTTTCTCATTTCTCTATGCTATTTATTTTACTTAGAGATCTTCTCAGCTCCCATGGATACAATTAGCATTTTAATGCGGATAATTCTCAGTTAGCAGTAAACTCTCTCCTAGCCTCCTGACTTGCATCTCCAACCGCCTATTGGACACTTCAGAGTTGTTCTTTTCACTGGGAAATGATCACTAATTCAACCCTTTGCACAAAAGCCTTAACTGTACCCAAACAAAGAGATATAGGTTGAAGGTTTCAATAAATTATGCAAGAAAACTGTCCATGTATATAAGAACGAGAGGATAAAATGAAAATAGAAAGAATACATTGATCACCTTCTGAATGAAACCCCAATATAAAAACTACTAGTAATGTGGTATTACTAATTTTCTAGCCAAAATCCTAAAACTTCCAGCTTAAAGAAAAAAGTATTGCAATCAGAAGGAAAGAACACTATTACTGGACAACCATAGTCAGAATCACACAAGCTTTAGCAGTCACCAATTGAAAGAAGAAGAGCATGGAATGTGAAATTCTAAAAAGCAAATGACATAGACTTACAACCTAGAGTAATTTATCCATAAAATCATGTATAATTCTACAGGGGCATGAGGGTGAGGAATGAATATTTAATTAAATGAAGGAGAATTATTCTCAAAAAGTTATTAAATTGCCTATGTACTTTGACCCAACAATACCACTATGAGGTCTTTTTCCATATATGATTAGAAGAAAAGGAAAAGAACCTATATGTTCTAAAATATTTACATCAGCTATCTTTATGGCTGCAAAGAATAAGAAATTGCAGGGATGCCCACCAATTTGAAAATGGCTGAACAAGTTGAGCTATATGATTGTCAGGTAATACTATTGTGCTATAAGAAATTATGAACTTGCTGATAGAAAAACATGGATAGACTTGCATGAAATAATGAAGAGCAAAATGGACAGAACAAAAAGAATGTTGTATACAGTGACAGCAACATTCTTTTAAGGATAATTGAGCAAATAAGTAATTTTGACTATTATAAATACCCAAATTTACTACAGATGACATATGAAGCAAGACACTATATCCAGAGAAAGAAGTGATAAATAGAAGTATGTATAGAACGATTTTACATATATACATATTTGTATCTAATGATAGCCATTTCTAGGATGGTGAGGGAAGAAAAAAGGGAAAAATTGCTTGTTAACTTTATTATGCATTTAAAAGAAATAAAAATCAATATATATATATATATATATATATATATATATATATAATGGATTTGCAGTTTCATGTGCACTCATCTTGTTCTTTATTGTACTATGTTATGGAACTGCTAGTCTTATTCCATAAATCACAAATAAAATAAATATTTTTTTAAAAGGAGAGAAGAGAAAAATGTACAAAAATATCTATAATAGTTTTTTTCAATAGGTAAAGAATTAGAAACAAAGGAGGTGCCCATCTGTTGGGTAATAACTAAATAAATAATAGCATATATACATATCAGAATATTACTAGGATCAAAGATATTGAAAAGTTTTAGGGAAGCCTGAGAAAAAATTGTATGAACAAATTTAGAGTGAAGTGAGCAAAACCACGTAAATAATTTATACAATAGCAACAGCATAAAGTTAAGTGTCTTTGAAAGATCTAAGAATTCAGATCACTGTAATGGTCAAATATAGTTACAGACTATCAGCAAGGAAACATTCTAGCCACCTCCTGATTGGCTTAAGTTGCAGAATGTGTACATTTTTGCCAAGGAAGCAATTTGTTTTTCTTACCTGTTTCTGTTAAGGGTTGAATTTTTCCTTTTCTGGCCAGGCAAGGTCCTTATGAGCAGTGACTGTCTTTTCTATTTGTGTTCCGGGTGCTTAGCACAGTGCTTTGCAAACAGTAAGTTTTTATGCTTTATGTATATTTATTTATTATTCATTCATTGTTTGGGGATGGGTAGGAAAGAGGATGAGAATAAATTTATCTCAATTGAAAAATTATTAAGTAAAAGGGTTTACTGGTTAGAGCTGGTTTTTTTTTAATCAATAGGGAGAATGTACCTGTGGAAGAGAATATTGAGGGAAAACTATATACATGCCTTTCTTTTTTACTTGGAAGGAAATTAGGGATTCTATATAGCAGAGGTAAAGAAAGAGGGCACTGTAGACAAGGGATAGTACTTGTACAAACAAAGAGAGGTATGATATCAAACAATGTATAGGGAATAGCTAAGTAAGTCACTTTTACTGCGATGGAGAGTATATGCAGGGGAATCATATAAACTAAAACTGAGAAGTAGGTGGGACCCAGATTGCCATAGGCCAGATATAAAATTTTGTTTTTTATCCTAGAATCAATAAGAGAGCACTGAAGATTTTTTAATAAATAGTCAAAATCCATGTTTTAGGAATATCAATTTGGTAGCCATACACAGGATGGACTAAATAGAAAGAATACTTGAAGAAGTTAAAGCTTCTAGGAGGCAATCGTACTACTTTATGTAGCAGGTATGTGAGTGGGGAGAAGTGGAGGGATGCCAAAAATATTGAGACAGAAGGGACAGGTATGTGTAGGATCTGCAAATAAAACTTATTTTTGCTTTTAGGTACATGTAAAAAGTACATTCTGGCTCTTTCTAGGAAGAAAAACTAGGTATCCTAGTTTCTAGGGTACCCTGAGGAGATTGTGGGGTATCTCCCCCCTACTGTTATTGGTACAAGTCCCTGGCATCTGTAGGACACTCCCACTCCCTTCCTTTGACTATTAGCCTCTAATGGCTATTGACTTTGTTTCATTAAATCATTAGACATCAATTAACATGTTCATAAGGATATTTATTTTGAAGACAAAGTACAGAAATTTCCTCTAATACATTGGGGGACACATTCCCCTCTATACTTTCACAGTCCCTAGAAAAGAAGGCTAAAACCCAGTTAAGTTCCTACGTAGCCTAAGTCCCATCGAGTTCATGAGTTCTTCTTCAGCTACTTCCAGTCAGCTTCTCCATGTACTATTGCTGAACTGGCAGAAATAACCACACACTAAGAAGCCTGAACACTCACTCTCCTAACCTTTCTAAAATCACAGAATTAGAAGCTCAAATTCTTTCTCCTAGAATAGAAAGAACAAATACAGAGACCTGTTTCTCAGGACCAAACGACCCTGATGAGAAGACCCTCTTCCAATATTTCCTCTCAACAAACACTGAGAGCCAAGAATTCATACCACCAGAATATAGAAGAGAGAGCGCCCAAAGAAGTTAAGACAAGCTTGATTCAGATCTTTTGGAATTATGTCCTCTCTACCTCAATCTCTGTTCCAAGTTCTAGCTAAATAGCTAATCAAACTAAGCACCTTGGTACCATTTGGTTTGCAGACCAGAAGCAGCAGCAAAATGGCCACACACTCTGTCATGTCGTCACAACTGTACCACTCAGAAAGAAGTCATCAGAGGCATTATACATGCACCTGACAGTGCTATAGACTCATAAAAATAATATTTAAATAACTGAGTATTCATTTTTGAATTTAAAATAACATCCCCTTTAGATGCTCTCTGATTTGGATCTCAAAGACTCTAGCAATGCCCCTAGCATTCCTTCATTTAATCTGGGAGCTGAATCCTCAGGGAAAAGCGAATTAAAGAGCCCAAACAAGTCTGTGGGATGTCTCTTAACAGCATAGCTACCCATTCCATTTTTAGCATGTGTTCTTACACATGCCCTAAGTAGCCTGTGTTGGTCCATTAACCCCAAGGTTTTTTTGGTCCCAGGAAAGGAAAACTGCCACCTCTCTCCAGTCCCTTAGTTACTCACAAGGTACTTCAGCTTTTGTCCTGGCATAACTACATCTGCATCTCTATTGAAAAAGGAACAGAAAAAAGTATATAAATAACTATGGCCTCCTTTGATAGAAGCAACACTGATGAAATGAGATTGCCTCATTTGGGTTTTGCTGTTGTTTTTTCTTTTTTATCTCTGCTCTGCCGGGGTTGGTGGTTTTAGGTGTCGGTGGAGTTTGTTATAAAAAGGTCAAACACATAACTTTGCAGCTTTCAACCATCTCTATTCTTTTCTTGTGCAATTCGTCTCTCTGATTAAAGCTCCAGATCCGTCTAGGCACTGTTGGCCAGCCCTTCACATTGAATGATTTTATGCATCACTTCCTTCCAGCATTGCTGAAAGCCCCTGCCAGGTCCAGTGTACGCTGTACTTTAGGCTTTGAAACAGCTCACGTCCACCGGCATTTCTTTCAGATTATCCATTGTTTTTTTCCCCCCTTGTTTCTTTTCTTTTCTTACCTTTTTTTTTTTGTTCTTTCTTTATGTCCTTCTATTTTTTTCTTTTTTAATGTGGCAGTGAGAGAAAAAATGGCCATGGGAGAGGCATTCCAGAAGAGAAATAAGTAATATTCTTGAATTTGTCTCATGTCTTCCTGCTCATAATATTTTTTTGTAGTTTTTATTTATGTAACAAGGGGGATCAGAAGTTCATTTTAAAATTTCTAATCAAAGGAGGATGGCAAATTAAGTGGTGAGGTCAGCGTTAAGACCACAGAAAACCAAACATAAGAAGCCAAACATAAAGAAAAAAATAAACTCCAGAGTTAGGAAATGATAATAAAGTCACATTATTTTACAGCTGTAGGAATTTAGCAATCAGTCAATCTATCACCCTTTAGTTAACAAATAAACCAAGGCCAAAAAAGGCAAATTATATTCTCAAAGTCATATAACTGGTTGGAAATAAACCTAAGCTACAATATGGACCTCCTGCTTGAGAGTCTGATGCTTATTTCTCTATACCAACGAGTGTGATGGGCAGCTTCAATTTACTCCTGAGGAAACTAACTGTGGAGATAGTCTTCAGGTAGTCTAACCCTCCATTTTCATCAGAGTTACAATTTTGCATAGTTAACCCATTTTCATGGAGGTGACAGAGCTTGGGATATAGGTTGCACTACAAACTGAGGTTTGGGAAGTGGAATTTTTTTAAAGTTTCATTGATGTTGTTTATTGTTATTTACATTACAAACATGTTACCGATGACTGCCACTTTAATAAATTAGTGTTTTGTGGTATACTTTGGAACATGGCACTGTAAGGCCCCTTTCAGTTCCATTTTTTTTCATTATTTCTCTTCTGATTTTTGACCCTTTTTCCTCCATATGAATATGTTATTATTTTTCTAGTTTCATAAAGTAACTATTTGGAATGCCATGAATAAGTAAGTTAATTTATCAGGTATTGTTATTTTCTTATATTTTCTCACTCTACTAAGGAGCAACAGTGTTTTTCTGATTACTTATGTTGTCTTTATTTCTACAAACATTTGTTTCTTGTTGTAGTTATATAATTCTTGAATATATCTGGGAAATGTTTTATACATTCTGTAGTAATTTTAAATGGAATGTCTAACCCTTCTTGCTGTATTTCATTGGTATTATAAAAAATAATGCTAATGATGTATGGAGTTTATTTTATATTCTGAAAGTTTCCTAAAGTTATTGTTTTAATTAATCTTTAGTTAACTTTTTAGAGTTCTTTAATTACAATATGATATCATCTTTAAAGCATTCATTTTGTTTCTTCTTAACTTCTGGTTATTTCATCAATTTCTTTTTCTTGTCTAATTGTTATATCTATCAATGCAAGTATCATCAAATAGAAAAAGTGACAATATGTATTGTTCTTTCACTCCTGAATTTATGGGAAAAGAATTGCATTTATCTACATTATAAATAATAGTAGCTGTTTGTTGTAGATATATAGTATTTATCATTTTAAGAAAAGGTCCAATCATTTCTTATATTTCTCAGAATTTTTAATATGAATGTATGTGAAAGTTTCTCAGAACGTTTTTGGGCATCTATTGAATGCTTACTTTATTAATATGGTAATTCAAGTTTATGGTTTTCTAATATTAACCTAATCCTGCATTCTTAATGAAAATCCAATCTAAGAATATGAGTCATTGCCCATTTGATAAATAGTTGTAGAATAATAATGTGCATTTTTTTGAAGAGATAAATTCAAGCCATCAGTAGCCATATGAAAAATTAGTTTAAAACACTAATTATTGGGAAAATTTGAATTTAAGGTGCTCTGAGGTTCTGCTTTACACCCATGAGATTGGTAGTGTTGACCAGAAAAAATGAAAACATTGGAAGGGTTGCAGGAAAATAAATATTTATTTATTTTCCTGCAACCCTTCCAATATTGTTGGTGGAACTCTGAATGAGTCCAACAAATAACAATAACTAACAATACCAATAACTGGTACTTTGTGTAGTATTTTAAGGCCGATAAATACTTTACAAATAATAATTTTTAATGTTACAATAACCCTGGAACGTAGATGCCAGTCTATATTTCAGTAAACAGGCTGAAAGATTAAATGACGTGGTCATGGTCACACGGATTGGATTTGAGTTCTAGTCTTTCTGGTCTAAAGTCTAGTGATCATTCTGCTGTAATTTGGAACTGTGCCCCAGAAGTTGCTAAAATGTGCCTACCATTTGACCCAGAAATGTCACTGCTACAAAGAACAAAGAGGGCAAGAACTCAGTTTTCTAAGGATTTTTATAGGAGATGTGAGTGTGTGTGTGTGTGTGTGTTGGCAAAAAAACCCTGAAAACTAAGTGGATCTTCATCAATTTTGGGATGGCTCAATGAAATATAGCTTATGAATCCTATGGAAATGTTTCAGAAAACTTGGAAAAACTTGTTTTAACTGTTGCAGAGTGAAATGAGAGGAAACAGGCATATTATGATCCTGGAAAGACAAAAAACTTTGAAAGATTTAAGAAGTCTACTCAATGAAATGACCAGCTACTATTCCACCTCATGACAGACAGGTGATGGACTGCAGATGCAGAGTGAGAAAGTTTTTGGACACGGCCAATGTGGTAATTAGTTTTTCTTAACTATGCATAATGTATACTTATTGCAAGCATTTTGGTTTTCCATCCCAAGTGGGGTGGGAGAAAAGATGAGCTAAGACTTTTTTTCTGAAAATGTTAAATGTCAAGTACTAAATTCTTTAACTTTACAGTTTGGTTATAGAGTCATTTTCAGTGATCTTCACCTCATCATCGAATATTGATTAAGCAAGTATCAGAAATGTGCTAGGCATTACAACATAATGTAAAGAGGTCAGACTTTAATGTTAGAATGCCCAGTTCAATTACCTCTTTCATACTCAGTTTCCTTAACTATAAAATGGAAATTACAATGCTGTCTACCTCACACTGTAAACAGAGTTTTTAAAATAGTAAAACATTATAAAGATGAATTGTTTATTAATGGCTTCTTTTGTTACTGAATCTGTTAGAAGAAACAACTGGAAAAGATCTTTTTTTGTCACTTGCCTGCAACTCAGATCATTTGGGGATTGTATCTAGGTATAGTATGTGTTCTGGAGTGACTCTCTCAGCTCACACTCACATGGTAAGGTCAGGTCTCCTTATGGCAGATGCTTCAACATCTGGCAGAATTCTAGGGAACCTGGAAAGATTGATGTTCTCTTTCTAATACTATAGCTCATGAGCCCCCACAAGTGTGCTTCTCTCCATGATTATACTTTTAGTTCTCCTTTCTCCCTTCCCCTCCACAATAGAGTTTTAATTTTTGACCACCACCTCCCTCAGTCTTTCCTCCCTTCTTTCAGTCCCACTCCCTTTTAATCTCCCTTTCCATTACTCCTTCTTCCCTCCTTTGTAGCCTCCCCTCCCTTTTCTTTCCCCCTTTCCCTACTGTCTATAGAGCTAGTCACATTCCTACACTTAACTAAGTTTGTTGTACCCTGCTTGAATCCAATCAGATGAGAATACCTCTGAAACAATGCTCATCTCCCTTTCCTCTTTCTCTCTACTGTAATATATTTTTTGTGCCTCTTTCTGTGATGTAATTTATTTTTTTCTGTCTCCTCTTTTCCATATCTCCCATTACAATCCCTTCACACCATTAAATAACATTTCTTATCATCACATCATTTAATTTATACCCACTCCCTCTAGCTATATATATATATATATATATATATATATATATCCCTTTTATATTTCATAATAAATATACGATTCTCAAGATTAACAAGTATTATCTTCCCTTATAGGAATGTAAACAGTTTGCCCATATTGAGTAACAAAGTTTTTCCCCCTGTTTACCTTTTTGTGTCTCTCTTGAGATGTGTGTTTGAAGATCGAATTTTCTATTGAGTTCTGGTCTTATCATCAGGAAGGTCTGGAAATTGCTTATTTCATTGAATGTCCATCTCCTTGCCTGAAATATTATGCTCAACTTTCTAGGTAATTAATCTTTAATTGTAGTTCCAGCTCCTTTGAATTACAGAATATCATATTCTAATTCCTTTAATATTTTAATGTAGAAGCTGTGTGATCCTGACTGTAGCTCCTCATTATGTGAATTATTTCCTTCTGACTGCCTGCACTATTTTCTCATCACTTGATAGTTCTGGAATTTGGCAACAATATGCCTTGGTGTTTCTAGTTTGGGGATGCTTTCAGGAGGTGAACGGTGGATTCTTTCAATGACTATTTTGCCCTCTGGATCTAGTTCTGGGGAATTTTCCTTGATGATTTCTTGGATGATATCATCCAGGATCTTTTTTCAGTGTGGCTTTGTGGTAGACCAATAATCCTTAGATATTCTCTCCTGGATCTATTTCCCAGGTCAGTTCGATATTTTACATTTTCTTCTATTTTTTCATTCTTTAGATTCTATTTGACTGATTCTTGATGTTTCATAGATTCATTAGCTTCTACTTGACCAATTCTAATTTTTATCACATTGTTTTCTTCAGTTAACTTTTGCATCTCATTTTCCACCTGTCTAATTGTTCTTTTTAATGAGTTATTTTCTCCAGTTAGGTTTTGTACTTCCTTTTCCATTTGTCCTTTTAAATTCTTCTGTGATTTCTTTTCTCATATTTTTAAAATCATTGGTCAGTTTTTCTTCTATTTCTCTAATTTGACTTTTAAAATCCTTCCTGA
>JAQQSK010011463.1:0-12269 GCA_028658325.1 Potorous gilbertii
AAATACAATCAGGATAACACAAGATCTAGCAGCTTCTACATTAAGGGATCGAAGGGCATGGGATAGGATAATCCAGAAGTCAAAGGAACTAGGTCTAAAACCAAGAATCACCTACCCAGCAAAACTGAGTATAATACTTCAGGGGTAAAACTGGTCTTTCAATGAAATAGAGGACTTTCAAGCATTCTTGATGAAAAGACCAGAGCTGAAAAGAAAATTTGACTTTCAGACACAAGAATGAAAAGAAGCATGAAAAGGTAAACAGCAAAGATGAGTCATAAGGGACTTACTAAAGTAGAACTGTTTACATTCCTTCATGGAAAGACAGTATTTCTAACTCTTGAAAATTTTCAAGAAAATTTTCAGTATCTGGGTAGTTGGTGGTATTATACACACACACACACACACACACACACACACACACACACACACGTGCAAGTACACACAGAGACAGAGAGCACAGAGTGAATTGAATAGGATGGGACCATATCTTAAAAAAATGAAGTTAAGAGGTGAGAGAGAAATGTATTGGGAGGAGAGAGGGTGAAATGGAATGGGACAAATTATCCCTTATAGAAGAGGCAGGCAGGAGACTTTTTGGTGGAGGGGAAAAGAGGGGAGCTGAGAGAAAAGCAAGAAGTTTACTCTCATCACATTCAACTAAAGGAAGGAAAAAAATGCACACTCATTTTGGTATGAAAACTTATCTTACAAATCAGGAAAGAGGGAGAGAAGGGGATAAGCAGGGTGGAGGGATGATGGAAGAGAGGGCAATGGAAGGAGGGAACAATTTGAAATCAACACTCTTGGGGAGGGACAGGATAAGAAGAGAGAATAGAAGCAATGAGGGGCAGGATAAGAGGCAGGGAAATACAGTTAGTCTTAAACAATGTGACTATTATGGAAGTCATTTGCAAAACTACACAGAAATGGCCTGTATTTAATTGCCTGCCTTCCCAAAGGGAATGGGTGGGGAGGGAGGAAAAGGGAGAAGTTGGAACTCAAAGTTTTAGGAACAACTGTTGAGTATTGTTCTTGCTACTAGGAAATAAGAAATACAGGTTATGAGGAATAGAAAGTTATCTGGCCCTACAGGGCAAAAGGGAAGATGGGGACAAGGGAAGGGAGGGATGATAGAAGAGAGGGCAGATTGGTGATAGGGGAAATTAGAATGCTCAGTGTGGTACAAGGTCAAAATTTCAGTGTGTTTACTATTTGTTGACTATAATGAAGTAAAACATGTTCTCTCTACTTCCTCTGTCTTTTCCAGCTTCCTCCAAAACACAGTGGCAGTGTTACCTCCCAAATGGCATGTTCCTGAAACTTCTTTGTTTTGCATTGTATATAGTATATATTTGTTTATGTATATATTTTATTCCCTTAGATAGAACATAGTCTTTAAGTGAAAGAATTATTTCCTTTTTTGCCTCTGTAATTCAGTGTTATGAGCATAGTAAGTGCTTAATAAATGTTTGATATATTGAGTTGAAGTGGCACCATGCCACCAAGTGGCAAATTATACATTTTCCCCAGTGCTAACTATATCTCAGAAAAAAAGTGGAATTATATGCTGTGTGTGTGTGTGTGTGTGTGTACAATTATAACTAGATGCACAGTAATTTCTTACTATGTATTCTTCCCCTACTAACCTCTCCACTTGGGAGAGGACTCACTAGTGTGTCTAGGACCTAAACAGCAACTTCCCTCCTGCTATAGAGATTTCTATGACATGGCTCAGACCTTGCTCATTCCAAAGGCTTTGCAAGGAAGCATGAGTGAATGTCTTTTCATTCTGCCCATTTAAATGAAGAAGTAAAACAGCTTGTCTTCTGCTTGGAGTAAGCTGTAATAGTAATCTTCATAGCAGAAGTCTCTAATGAAAGCATCCTTCATCTTACCCAACACTGCCAAAATGGTAGGAGTGAACTGAGCTTAGCCAGAGAAAGAAGCAAAGGATAGAAATGGGGCAGAGTTCCAGACTGGTAGATGCAATCTTCTTTTCCAGAAACTACATATGGCAAGGACTGAAGCTATTGAAGAATAAATGCTTCCAAAAGGAAAGAAATAAAGCAAATCTACAGTCCAGTCATGGATGTGTACCCTCAACTATGGAAAGAAAATTAATAACGTTATTGATGGAGAAACACAAGGAATAATGGTTGAAAGTCCAGGAACTGAATTGTAGAACCTACAGTAATAAGATCATAGATCCATAGAACTATTGCCATAGGTCTCATTGCTCTCAAACCAGAATGCTATGCCTAGTTGAATTATTTGTTTACTCCCCTATAAATATCAATTAATACTTTCATTTCTTCTTTTGTTTTCTTATGTCTTCCCTCAAATACATCTTAATATTACTTTGTCTTCTTTAATTTTGCTGTATTCTTCTCTATAAGCACATCTTGATAGTTTTATTCTTTCTCTGGCCGAGTTATCCAATAATGAAAAGAAAAGTGTTAGGACTGGATACCATATCATGTGTATTTAAAAGTATATCATTTAGAAGAGGCTTTTTCATTTATTCTGACTGGACCAGAAAACTGAATTAAGGACAACAGGAAGAAACTGAAGCAAAGAAGGTTTAGGCTTGAAATACAGAAATATTTCCTAATTAGTGATATCCAATTAGTGGAACAGGGCTGCTTCAGTTGATTACAATTTACCCAGTTGTAATCCTCTATGCAAAGGATCAAATATCATAGTCATGGAGCTGGAAATGATCATTGAATTCATCAAGAACGTGACTATCATTTCACAGATGAGGAAACTGAGATAGAGTATAAAGTTATTTGCCTAAAATCAGAGAACCGATAAGGTATCTGATACAATATTCAAACTCAGGCCTTCCTAAGTCGAAAACTCCAATTGTTGCTATGAGTTTGAGGACCATTTGTTGAGGGTTCTATAGAGTGAATCGTTGATAGGATACAATATAGTCTAAATGCACTTTGATGTCCCTTTCCAATCCTGCAATCAGAAGGTGAGGAGAGAGAAATTCCTCCAATGGAAAATTCCTCATTTCCTTCCCTTTAAAGTATCTAAATCTTATGCATCATTCAGTACCAGGTTAGATCCAAGAACACCCAACAAATAAGATATTTCCTGAGCTATAGGGACTGAAAATAGCTATTCATTTCTCTGATATAATATGTAATATTTACACCATATCATGTAATTTCTTACTTTAATTTTTGTTGTTCACAGTTTAACACCATACTTGGGGATTTCCTAGAGCATATAGACTATAACTTTTACAATTTTGCTTTCTCTGGAGTGCTTTATACATAATAGGTTCTTAATAAATAATTTCCAGATTAAGAGAACAAGAATGTATCCTTAATATAATAATAGAACCAGTCATTGAAAAGATCTTCTTTAAAAATAATTATGTTCTATCAACAATAAAAACTATGTCAACTGAGTAATAACTTCTCCAATCCTGTCCAATGTCTTCTGCTCCACTACTTCTTTTGGGATATGAACAGACTGTTTCTAAACAGGGAAAGAAAGGGAGATGCAATCATGTCAATTGCCTCACTCTGATCTTTGTGTAGCTTATCAGAAATCAAATTTTAAGATAAATGCAAAGTCCAAAATATGATAGTCTGACAATATGCTTAGTTATGTTTTTTAGGGTCCAAGATACGTGCTTTAGAAAGCTATCTTCATCTGATAGTGTCAAAGGTATTTCAGGAAGGAGTCGCTCCAGTGAATAGAAACATTTTCAAAAGGAACTGCAAACAGGAAATATTCATAGTACATTGTTAGAGAAAACATGGACATTATACACAACAAAAATCAATAATTTCAAGAAAAAGGAAGAAAAAAGTTTCCTCCTAAAGACCTGTATTCTGTGTGACCATAATTGTAGGTCTGAGAATAATGTTCTTTCCATTTTGGTGCTCCAATCATTCACTGAAGAACATATTGATTGAAAAAAGCCTCGTGAGAATTCTCATTATCCTAACATGTTTCACTTGGAGTGAAAAGGGGCAGCCTTTCTTATTTCATTTCATGCAAAATTACAGTAATTGGTGTCTGACCTTTTTAGTATAGGCTGTTAAGCTTTACGCTGCTGGATCTTTTCACAGAATCAATTATTTTAATTATGGCTATCTGACAAGAAGGAACCAGGGCATAAACAAGAAAAGAATATTTAAATAAAACTGAAAACAGAATTTTTTCCTCCATTAATAGAGAAAAGGCTATTAATTATAAGTCTCACCACCAGAGGCTTCTAAGCACTTAGATTTTAAATCAGGTTTTAGCTTCCAAATAATTACACTTTTGTAGGCAAAGACAAATGATACATCAGAGTGTGCAGAATAAAGACATAGATTTTTTGTTCCCCCAGGGTTAAAAGATAAATGCCAGTGCAAATCCAAATACATGGCTCATAGTGTCCCACAGAAGGCACCATGTTTTACACTCTCATACATATGCAAGTCATATAGAAAATCATGAATCATTAGATACTCTAGGATGTCTTGGTAACTGGGGAGTATCACAAGACAAGTTTCACAGACCTGAGAAAAAAATACAAGTTATGTGAGAATAAAACCATCCTGCACAAAGGCTAAAATAGGCTATTCTTTCATAATCTGGAAAAGCCTTAAGGGATCCTCCAGCATAGAGTTCTTGTCTGATAAATAAACACCTCTAAAAACTTTGAGAAGTTCATCTACCTCTCTTCTTAAATGCTTCCAGGATGAAGGAACTCTGTTTCAAGAGACAGTTAACTCGATATCAGATCAATTATATCTGATATTCATTTCTTAAATTGACAAAATATTATTGACCCTAATTTTAAAAATATATGTTTTAATGTTTATTTTTTATTGAATAATAATAACTGGAATTTTTGTGGTGCTTCAACTTTTGTAGAGTATTTTATAAATATTTCATTTGGTCCTGACAACAACCCTGGGAAGTGATACCACCATCCCCACCTTATAATTGAGGAAACTGAAGCAAAAGTCAAGTGACTTGCCCAGAGTCATACAGCCAGTGAGTGTATATGAAGGCAGATTTGATCTCAAGTCCTTCTGACTCCCAGGTCCAACCCTCTAATCCACTAAACCACCTAACTGCCCCTAATTGAACATTTAGATAGTCTTCCAGACTAATGTTGGGCTAATATCTGCTTCTAAATAACATCCTCCTCCTGGTTATATAATACCTTACGTTTGAAAAGTGCTTGATAGTTTCTAAAGAACTATCACATAAATTATAACATTTGATTCCTTTTAGGTATTGACCCTAATTTTTAAAGTAGAATTTTACTACATTGTATCATATACTTTTAGCTGAAAGGACCTCAGAGGCCATCTAGTTCAACACTTTAATTTTACAAATATGGAAATTTAGGCCCAGAGGAGTTTAGTGATTTGTCCAAGGTCATGAAGATTGGGTTGTTGTCCTTTATTCTTGAAGAAAACCAAAATAACATCATTATATCAAGGAATAGTGAGTACAACTGTAGATGATCAGACTCATAGGAGTTCAGGGGGTTCTGTAAAAGGTTGGGCACAAATTCTCCATATGAACACTTGGAGTAGAGCTGTCTTTAAATTTGAACATTTCATGTTTCTTTCGAGCTGCTGCAATACTGCTTTGCCTGTGGAGTACAGCACCTACTTTGTTCCTGGCACAGTATGCAGGACGGTCCTGTGCCAGTCTCCTCCACTGCTAACAATCAACATTAAGCTTTTTCAGACAGACCTTGAGAGTGTTCTTGTATCACATCGTCTGAGAGCTTCCCTTGTGTGAATTTTCCATAAAATAATCTTTTAGGCAAATTGGCATTCAAGCAACATGATCAGTCCATCAGAGTTGAGCTCTCTACAGTAGAGTTTAAATGTTTGGCAGTTTAGATGAAGAAAAGACCTCAGTACTCAGTAACTTATCTTGACAGGTGATCTTCAGAATATTCTTAATACAATTCAAATGGAAACAATTCAGTTTCCTAGCATGTAATTGATATGTTTAGGTTTCATAGGCATATAACAATAACTCTGTAGATCTTCAGTTTGATAGGCAGTCTAACACTTCTCTCCCACATTTTCTCTTTTTTTATATCTCTTTATTTTTCCTCAGATTATTTAAAGAACAAATATTAACATTTGTTTTTAAAAGTTTGAGTTCTAATTTCTTTCCCTTTGCCCCTTCCCCCCACATTGAGAAGTCAAGCAATTTAAAATAGGTTATACGTATATAATCATGCAAAATGTATCCATAATAATCATGTAGTAAAAGAAAACCTTGACAAAAAAACTCAGTAAAAATGGAATTAAAAATATGCTTTAATGTGTATTCAGACACTATCAGTTCTTATTCTGGGGATGGATAGCATTTTTTTGTCATAAGTCTTAGATCATTGCATTGCTGAGACTAGGTAAGTCATTTACACCTGATCATCTTACAATACTGCTGCTACTTTATACAAAGCACATTTCACTTTGTATCAGCCCATGCAAGTCTTTCCAGGTTTTTCTGAAAGTATTTTTTTCATTTTATAGTAAAATAGTATTCTATCATAATCACAATGCTACAGCTTGTTCAGCCATTCCCCAACAGATGAATATCACCTCAATTTCTAATTCCTTACCCCCAGAAAAAGACTCCTATAAATATTTTTTTTGTATTTATTTCTATCTCTTTTTGGATACAAACCTAGTAGTGATATTGACAGGTCAAAGGATATGCATGGTTTTATAGCCCATTGGGCATAGTTCCAAATTGTTCTACAGAATGATTAAATTAGTTCACAACTCTACTAACTGTGCATTAATGTCTCCTATATTCCTGCATCCCCTCCAGCAATTGTCTTTTCTGTCCTATTAGCCAAGCCAATAGGTATGAGGTGGTACCACAGAAGTGTTTTAATTTGTTTTTCTCCAATCAATAGTGAGTTAGAATATTTTTTTATATAGCTATATTTTTGATTACCTAATCTGAAAACTAATCAGATTGATTCTCTAAATGTTTGAGAAATGAGGCCTTTATCAGAAAAACTTGTTTCAAATTTCTTTTTTACGGTTAGTACTGCTAACTCTATTTCCCTCTATCCTATTCCACTCATTTATTCTATGCTTTCCTATTACCCTGGTCCTCCTCAAAATGCTTGTGACTATCCCATACCTCAATCTTCCCTCCCTTCTATTACTACTACCTTTTCTATTATCCCTTTTCCTTCTTTCTTTCCTGTAGACTAAGATAAATTTCTATACCCAGTTGGGCATGTAT
Organism: Potorous gilbertii; assembly: GCA_028658325.1. Taxonomy (NCBI): domain Eukaryota; kingdom Metazoa; phylum Chordata; class Mammalia; order Diprotodontia; family Potoroidae; genus Potorous; species Potorous gilbertii. The sequence goes on from JAQQSK010011463.1 coordinate 7,249, forward strand.
GTTATGCCCTGTTTGAGCCAATTTTGATGAGACTAAGGTTTACTTACTCCCTCTCCCCTCATCACTCTTTTCATCCATTATGAAAGCTTTTGCTTGACTTTGCTATGTGAGAGAATTTACCCCATTCTACCACTCCCTTTCTCTCTTTCCCAGTACATTCACTCTTGACCTCTTAATTTTATTTTTTAGATATTATCTCTTCATATTCAATTCACACCTGTACCCGGTTCTATACATAAGCCTTCTGACTACCCTAAAAATAAGAAATGTCTTATGAGTTACAGATATCCTTTTCCCATGTAGGAATATAAACATTTTAACCTTACTAAGTCCTTATAGTTTCTCTTTCCTGTTTATCTTTTTATGCTTCTTTTGAGTCTTGTATTTGAAAGTTAAAATTTCTATTCAGCTCTGGTCTTATCATCAAGAATGCTTGAAAGTCTTCTATCTCATTGAATATACTTTTTTCCCCTGAAGGATTATACTCAGTTTTGCTGGTTGGTTTCTTCTTGATTTTAATCCTAACTCTTTTGCCTTCCAGAATATTATATTCAAAGTCTCCAATCCTTGAATGTAGAAGCTGCTAAATCCTGAATTATCCTGATTATGGTTCTCTAATACTTAAATTATTTCCTTCTGGATGCTTGTAATATTTTCTCCTTGACCTAGGAACTCTGGTATTTCACTAAAATATGTTTGGGAGTTTTCATTTTGGGATCTCTTTCAGGAGCTGATTGGTAAAGTATTTCAATTTCTATTTTGACCTCTGATTCTAGAATATTGAAGCAGTTTTCCTTAATAATTTCTTGAAATATCAGATCTAGGTTCTTTTTTTGTCATGACTTTCAGGTACTCCAACTAAATTCTCTCTCCTGGATCTATTTTCCAGGTCATTCGTTTTTGGTTTTTTTTTTTTTTCTATTGAGATAGTTCACATTATCTTCTATTTTTTTTCATTCTCTTGGTTTTATTCCTTCTTAATTTCTCATAAAATCATTACCTTCCATTTGCACCTTTCTAATTTTTAGGGAATTATTTTCTTCAGTGAACTTTTGAGTCTCTTTCCATTAGGGAAATTCTGGTTTTTAAGGTTTTTCCCCCCTTCATTGACTTTTTGAACCTCCTTCGCCATCCAGCCTGGTTGGTTTTTAAAGATGTTATTTCCTGAAGTACTTTTTGGTGTCCCATTTACCCAGCTATTGACTCATTTTTCATGATTTTCTTGCATCGCTCTCATCCTTCTTCCTAAGTTTTCCTCTAGCTCCCTTACTTGATTTCCAAAATCCTTTTTGAGCTCTTCCATGACTTGAGACCAATTCATATTTATCTTGGAGGCTTTGGATGTGGGAGCTTTGATTTTGCTGTCTTTTTCTGAGTGTGTGTTTTGATCATCTTTGTCACCATAATAACTTTCTACAGTCAGAGTTTCTTTTTGCTGCCGTTTGTTCATTTTCTCAACCTACTACTTGACTTTTAACTGTTTATTAATGTAGGGCTCGGCTTAGGATGGAGGGCATATAGCGCCAAACCTCAGGGGTTTTGTACTACTGTTTTCAGATATACTTCTAGGGACCTATAGGTTTTCAGTTCTTCCAAGGTGGTAGGATCTGAGGAGAGATATTTACTACTCTCCTGGCCTCTGCTCTTATCTGTGAGTGTCCACAAGCCCTTTTTTCTGCCCTTGAAATGTGAGGAGGATACCCCTTCACTGTGGTCATAATCTCTTCTATGTTAGTGTCCCTCCTCACCCTAGGATTGCCACTCAGGATTGCAACCTGGATCAAAGTATGGGCGAAACAACAGGGTCCTACCATTATGCTAGCAAAAAGATCCATGTAATCTCCTTCTGAACAGTTGTTCAACCCCCTTACCATATATGGGTTGAGAGCTCTAGAAGCAGGTACTACTGCTACCACTGGTGATTGAGTCATTCCAAAGTCTGCTCCTGGTTTGTGTGATGAGGGCTGTGCTGGCATGACCAGTGCTGGACTGTTCTCCACTCTCACTCAGGTGCAATGGTATCTTTCCTACTAAACTTCTAAGCTATCTTTGCCATTGGTTGGAAAGTCTGGAAACCACTAACACTTCCAGTGATTCACTTGCCCCAAGGCCTGCTCCTGGTTGACTGGGACACAGTTTGCACTAGCTTTTGTTGCTCTGTACTATACTCCTCTCTCACCCTGATGCAACAGACCTTTCCTCCCAACCTTCCAAGTTGTTTTCAGTTGGAAATTTGTACCACTCTTTTTATGGATTCTGATGCTCTAGAATTAGTTTAGAGCCATTTTAAAGGTATTTAGAAGAGTTTGAGGGAGAACTCAGGTGAGTCTCTGCTTACTCTGCCATAGTGGATCCACCTCTCTCCCACACTTTACTTCAGAGTCTCTCAAACAGTGAACTAGCTCTAGCAATACATGCTTCAATCTCATCACTCATGTACATCCCTGGATAGTACACTGCTAAGGTAAATGAAGTGATCCACATATTCAAAATTTCTCCATTTGATGTAACTGATTGTTCCACATATGGATGTTGCAGTGCTGGCTGGTTTCTTGGTATTAATTCTTAGGCCAAAATTAGCAAAAATGAGAGGGAATTGATCCATACTTTCTGCATCTTAGCATCAGAGTATGCATTGGATGTATAGTCATCTAAGAACAAAAAGTCATGCACCAATTCTCTCTCCACTTTAGTCTTGACTTTTAACCTTGTCAAGTTAAATAATTTACAGTCAGTTCAATGGTGGACCTTGATGCATTGATAATGTTTTTGTCCTCATTGAAGGCATCGAACATTGCTGAAAACATGGAATTAAGCACAGCCTTACTTCACTCCATTGATGACCAAGAAAATGTGAGAATATTGTCTACTATGCAGAAGCTGGGCAAACATACCATCATAAAACTGACATACAATACTGATGAACTTTTCCAGGCAACAAAATTTTGTCATAATTTTCCACAAGCTATCATAACTGACAGTGTCAACACGACTTGGCCAGATCAACAAATGTTACATACATACTTCCTCTGCTTCTGGCATTTCTCTTGGAGATGTAGGGTAGCAAATACCATATCAACTATTTCTCAGGCCTTTTTGAAGCCACACTGGCCCTCAGGTAGATGACCATCTTTCTGGTGAAGCATAATCCTATAAGGAGGAGTCCATCAAGAATATTGCCATCAGTGATCAAGAGAGAAAGACAACCCTATACCCCTGTGATTGTCATAAGTCTATTTCTTTTACCTTTACAGAGATGAAAATGGGCTACATCCTTGAACTCATGGAGGATAAGTTCCTTTTGTCAATTAGTCAAGATAACTTCCATCAGCTTTCATATGAGCAGTGGATCCCTACTTCCCCATGGAAATCTTAGCTGGAATAGAATCAGCACCAAGTACTGTGCTACATGAGTGGAGTATAATGAAGTTTGGCTAAAGAGGGATTGATTTCAACCTGAGGTGTACAGTCAATGGTTTCAGTGTTGATTGATGATGGCCTGTTGAGAATTCCATGGAACCATTCAGCCATCTCTCTAAGATCATGTCCTTATCACTAATCCATGTGACTCCATAAGCTCTGTGTAGCTGAGATACACCATGGGTCTTTGGGCCATAAATAACTTTCAGGGTATCATAAAAGCACTTCAGAGTATTACTTTCAGTGTAAAACTAAATTTCATTTGTCTTCATACTGAGCCAAGAATTCTGTATTTCTCTCAGATTTGCTTGAACTTTAGATTAGTTCACAGCAGATGAACTCTCTTGCTAGTAAATACTGTGGAGATCTCCCTTTTTTCCTTGAACAGCTTCTGAATTTCTTCATCATTTTCATCAAACTAATTGATATTTGGAAATATTCTGGTCTGGTTGAATAAATGTGGTGCTGTACATCAAATTTCTGAAAGCTACCTACTTTTTTCTTTCCCCTGTTTTCAAGTGTGTGTGGGCTCAGTTTTTTTCCAAATTGGCAATTTTAAGGTAAGTGCTGTAATCTGTTGACATTAAGTCTTCTGGTAGTCATCTTGCCTTGAGGATGCTGCATTTGTTAAATGTGAATGTTTAGCTTAGAGAGGATAAGTCTGTGATCAGTCCAGCACGCTCCACTACACATTACCTTAGTCACTTTCATATTCTGTTTATGTCTTCTCCTGACAATGGCATAGTCTATTAAATGCCAATATTTGCTGCTACCATGCATCCACAAAATTTTATTGTTTTTAGATAAACAGAAACCAGTACTGGTAATGAGAGGGTCATGAAAAGCACAAAACTTCAATAGTGACTGTGGCTGTTTTGACCTCTGTTCCTCTCAAGAACTCCTTGCCATGTCTAATAGTCTGTGCCTATTCTGATGTTAAAGTCACCCAGAATAATTAGCTTTCCCTCTTTAGGCACATTGATGATGAGGGTCCCTAGATCTTCATAAAATTTTTCTTTGTCCTTATCAGGTTCCAGTGCATTGAAAACATACATACTGAAGATGGCGGAGTAGAAAGACTCACATTTGCTAGCTCCGAATCCACAGCCCATAGATTTCCTGTAAAAAGAACTCCTGACAAATTCTGGAACAGTGGAAGCCACGCAGCAACACAGTGAAGGAGATTTCCATTGCAGAGAGCCCTGAAAAACCGACCGCAAAGGTACCCCGGACGGGAGCGGAGCCCTGCCCTGTGGAGTCCTGTCCTCCCCTCCCGCACCCCAGCCTCACCGCACTGAGAGGAGCAAGCAGAGCCTAGCGGGTGTCAGGAATTTGAATCTCTGGGGGCTGCGAAGGACCCTCCACCCACAGAGGCACAGGTCAGTGAGAGAGACGGATTGAGAGGGGAGCGGGGTATCTCCGGGCCTCGGACCCCCTGGGAAGCGGCTGCTGTGGCAGAGGCTGAGGCAGCTCGGCCAGAGGCAGAGGAAGCTCAGCCAGAGGCTCCCAGAGCAGGCTGGAGCTCCACCCCAGCTCCACTACAAAGGATCTCTGTATAAACCCCCTGAGGGAACGGAGCCTGAGAGGCGGCCCTGCCCCCA
>JAQQSK010011464.1:0-12269 GCA_028658325.1 Potorous gilbertii
AATAGGAATCAAATTGCCAAGTGTATTTCAGCAAATAATGGTTTTCAACATAGGCAGGAGAAAAACACAAAGGGTAGACAACAAATAAATTTATGATTGTCAGTCTTACACAGAGTTTGGTCAAAGAAAGACAAATGGGATTAGACTGTATCTGCTGTTTATTTCTCTTAAAGCAGGCAGCATGCTTGCATAGGAACCAGTCAGAACTGTGCTCATTTTAGGGGGTCAGGCTGCACAGTTTTTATACCCTTCCATCATGACTGTACAGAGGAAATATCACTATTATCAGACCATTTCCAGTCCTACCTGACCACTCCCAGTCTTAAACTGTCTAGATAAAAGAATCTGACTCCAATCAAGTCTGAACAGAACATAATGGAGTTTTCCTACCTTAGATGAAATTACTTACAAACTTGGGTGGGGGCTGAGCAGGATAAGGAGAGTCCAGTCAATCTCATTATCACTAATGTCCTTCTGAACTTAAAGTTTTAACTTTGGAAAAAAGGGACTGGTGGAAACTCTAAGTCTAATTTTGATGGGGTTTTTTTGTTTGTTTTTTTGTTTTTTGTTTTTGCTTTTTGATTTCTTTTTGTTCATTTTTCTTAGCTTTTAACATTCACTTCCGTAAGTTTTCAATTATCTTCCCCTTTCTCCACCCTCCCTCCCTAACATGGACTGCAATCTGATATACATTCCTATTAAACATATTTTCATATTAGTCATGTTGCATAGAAAAATTATAATAGGATTAGAATTAGAATGGGAGAAATCATGAGAAAGAAAGAGCAAAAGAAAACAAAACAAAAAAGAAAATAGTCTGCTTTGCTCTACATTTGGACTCCATAGCTCTTACTCTGCATGTGGATAGCATTTTTCATTGTGAGTCCTCTGGAGCTCATTTTTCATATGACATGGGATTAGGAAATCAAATTTTTACAATTAGTAATAGAAAATATGTGGAAAATAATAAACAAATCGTTGGGGATGAGTGGGGAGGTTTATGCTAGGTAAGAAATACCATCAAGCCTTATGTCAGGAAACCTTGGCGTTGCCTATGAAGCCTAATTAAAGACTTCCTTGTTGTATCTTTGCTTTGTTTCTTAAAGTACATTTATATGTGGGGGCAGTCATCGTTACTACCAATAAATGATTTTGTGGAGAATTGAATAAGAAGCACTGTGCCATGGTAGAGCACTGGATTTGGGATCAGAGCTCTTCTACTTATCACTTGTGTGATGTTGGGAGAGTCATATTGTCCCTCTGCCCCTCAGTTTTCCATTGGTAGAATTAAATTTAGAGCAGATGATATGGTATATAAAATCTTTTCATACTAGGAAATGCCTAGAATGTGAGAAGGCTATTTTCTGACAGTGCCAACATAAATGCCAGGCACAAGTTGGCCTTCATGGCAGTGTTAATCAGCAGAAACTATGCAATTCTTTTTGGCTGCTGGGACTGACTTGAATGTAGGAGATAAATTCAGCTGCTTCTGTGAGACTGCAAAGGATCAGGGTGCCAATCTTCACACTGGAAAATAAGGGAAAAGAGGAGTCAGCCTCGAGTGTCTTTTACCTGTAGATGAGTGTGTCAGGATTCAGGAGGTGACTGGGAGCCATCACTGGATGTTACTGTTATTTGTACCATTCTGGCCCTCTCTAGGACCCCTAAGCACTTAGTCAAATATTCACTCAGGTTACCAATGGTATTTTTCCTAAAGCATTGACTTTACCATGTCACAACTCTACTCAGTAAACTCCAGTGATTTCCTGTTACCCCTAGAATCAAATACAAAATCTTGTTTAGTGCTCAAAGACCCCTTCTTCCTTTTTGGTTTTCTTTCAACTTACTTCCTGCAACATATTCTTTGAAACTCTACCTCTGGTCTCCATGCTCTTCCACAAAAAGACATTTCATCTCTTGGCCCAGGGACTTTTCTCTGGAATACATCTGGAATATGTGCCCTGTTCATCTCTACCTACTCATTTCCCATTTCAGTCTCAACTAAAATCCGATCTTCTGCAAGATCGGATAGCCTTCTGCAATGCCTCTTTGTTCTACTTATTTCCTATTTATCCTATATGTAATTTGAGAGGCAAGTTTCACTTTATGTAAATTTGCATTAAGGTAAAATCCACTTTACATAAAGAATTTTGAAAGAAATCCACATAAAAATGCATTTTTTTATGTTATTGTTAATTTTACTATAAAGTACCAAGTTCTCTCTCTCCATTCCTGCTCCCTTGCTTGGCATTCTTGACTTCCTACCCCTCCCCAAAACAAAACAAAAGCAAACAACACAAAAAAACCTGCAAGTGAAAGCAGAAGAACAGACACAGTGCAGCTAGATCTGAGGTCGACTAGAGACCTCATTCCCCTTCTCCCTTCAGCCCATCTGCCTGCATGACTGTCTTCTGTCCATCCGCACTTGGGTGCTGTACATCAGTCCCTGACCTCTGAGGGTCTCCTGCCCTTGGCCCTCATGTGTCACCTGTCCTCTCCTATGTCATTGTCTGGCCTCCACATGTATGCCTTCTACCCTACCCCCACCCTCTACATGTTCTTCCCCCTGCTTTTGCTTCTCTGTCTTGGACATCTACATGTCCTTGAACCACATGCTGGAGGTCCCCTTCATTCTCCCTTTCTTCCTTCTTCCTTTCCCCACCTCTGCAGGCAAATTCACATTCCATGAAAATAGTTGAAAGGTACACTTCCATAACGGGGAATGCCTTTTGTCTCTTTTTTTTTTATCCCTGTCTTTTGCCTCTTTTTGGTTTCCCTGGCACTTAGCACAGAGCCTGGCAAATAGTAAACAAATAATAAATGTTTATTGACTGTCATGTGACATCATTAAATTTTGGGCTAAATTCAGTCAAATTCATTTCCATTCGTGGACATGCTTCTGGAAAGTAGGAAGGTCAAATTCATTTTAAAGGAGCTTCAAGTCATATTAAACAGCTGGGAGCTGTGAAGTATAGCAGGTAATTATGTCTCCCAGCAAAAGGTTATAATTTTGTTAATGTTGCTTAGCTTTGCTTTATAAATGAACAACCTGCAATGTCTATGGTAAAAGGTACTACCAACTTCTTTTTACCAAAATAGATCAGTATTTCACAAATAACACATAGGAGGCACTGGCATTTTTGTACTCCATCCTCTAAGAGATTCACTCTTGATCTGGTCAGAAAGTAAGGACAGGAAGACAGCTTCAGTGTTAAAAATATTGCTTTATTCTAATCTATTCTTCTCAAAAGCATTGATGTTAATGGGAGCACCAACACCTACAGCATTCTCTAATCATCCTTCTGGAAGGGGCTGGTGAGAAGGTGGGGCAACTATTCCTACATCTCCTTAGGGTCAATCAAGATAAGCACAGATTATTCTTTCCCCTAAATCCCCTTAAGCCTCAATGGGGGCTGGTTGAGGCAACATCCTCTGTGCATTATCCAAATTCCAATTGGGTTCCCCACTCACTGACTAGTGCCCACTTGCTATATAGGGCAAAAGGCAAAGAAAGTATATTGCCAAATTAAACTCACAGGTTAACTTTAGCAATATCATCATTTGGCACAAAGGTAGTAAATATCACATTGTATCAGAGAGATATAGTCTCATTGTGAAACCATGGTGGAAATGTTTGTTTACAAGTTATAGGCCTGGAAAATACTATTTAACACCTAGAAACTAGAAACTTCCATGGCCATGGGAAGCTAAACTCTAACAATGATAACAAAATCCTCCTTACTTACAATCAGCAACTTCTCTGCAACATATCATCTTAGAGAGTGGCCTGAAACATTTTTAGGTTAAATGACTTGCCCAAGGTGACACAATGTATCTCAGTCAGGACTTGTACCCTGTTATTCCCAACTCCAAGTCTGACTCTCTGTGCACTAGACCAGGGGTGGGGAACTTGTGTCCTGGAGGCTACATGAGTCCTTCTAGGTCACCCTTTTACTAAGGGGATTTGTTCTGTGAAGAATGGATGTAAAGGGCTGCACTTGAGGACCTAGGGGCCACATATGGCCTTGAAGTCACATGTTCCCCACTCCTGCACTATATCAAATTGCTACTGGGTTTGATATAGAAGATACAAATGTGGACATCAGGTATTTCTTTATTAGAAGGTGAATTGTATTAAAACTGAGACTTGGTGGCTCATTTTTGCATTCTTGTATTCAAAAAGTATTTATTAAATATTTCTACGTGCCCAGCACTAGTTACTCAAAGACTGAAATAAAAGAGTCCTAACCCTCATGAGAAGAATCGCATTTTTTATTGGAGAAAATATACTCACCTATAAGTTCAAATTCCACCCTAGCTACTTATTAGTTAGATTGAAATACATTAGTCTAACAAAATGATTTCCAAGAACAGAGCAATGACTGGCAATCAGCATATTCCAATACATTTACATGCCTATGCAGCAAAATGATGTGGTCAATTTCTATAAGTATGTTGTGAGAGGATTTGAATTAGAGCTAGAAAGAACCATAGAGATAATCTAACCTAAGGGTTCTAGACTTCTTATGTGTCAGGAATCCTTTTGGGAATTTGGTGAAATTTATTGATTCTAGCAATATATATTTTTTAAATGCTTCCAAATGCATAGGATTATAAAGGAAGTTTATTATTTTGAAATGTAGTTATAAAAAATATTTTTAAATAAATTCAAAAACTGTAGGTTAAGAATTTCTAATGTAGTCAAACTTCTTTATGGATGAGGAAACTATAGAGGTCTATAGAAATGAAATGATTTGATTGGTTATATAGGTAAAGTGAGATAGCCAGGATATGAACCCATGTCTCTGATTCAATCCAAAGCTACTCCCATTGCAACACAAGATTTTATTTCCCAATTTTAATCTTAAGTTTAGATGATTCAAGGATAGCATAGTTCAGGACAATAGCTCATAGAAGATGTCCAGATGTAACTTTAGTCTTGGTGTAAGGAAGTACTTCCTAATAATTAGAAGTGTTTAAGAGTGTGTTAATCTACCATGAGAAGTACTGAGATCTCCCTTACTGGAGTTTAAAGCAAAGCTGGCTCAGAGATGGAGATTTGACATCCCTTCAAATATAGGTTGAACCTCTTTTGCAACTTGAAGATTTTGTTCATTGATAAATTATAAGGCAAAGAACAGTTCATTGGTAAGAGACATTTTTTTCCTCAATTACAACATGATGCAGGTCCCTTCACCCAGAAGAGGATGGATTACATTCAGAAAGAGACATCTGGAATGACTGATGAATATTCATTGTTACAGTACCTCGCTCCAAAGGAGTTGTGTCTTTTAGAGACATACAGAAGATAGATGCATTTCTCAGAGGCTCTAGCTCCTTTTGTCTGCTTCAGTATGAAACCTCACAGCCCCTAACAGCTGAGGACAGCTGGTAGTCAGACGACTATATAATAGAGCTGACCTCCAAGGAATCATGTGAGTGGTTTTACTGCCCCACATGGAAAAAAAAGCTCTGGGTAAAGTGGTACAGAACGAACAAGTCTTTTTATACTTTTCTTTCACAAGTAGGACAGGTTTATACATTATTCAATATATGCTACACTAAGAATTACTGAATGGAAAACTATATCTTTTCCTTGACATCCAGAACACAAAGCTACTTTAACCTAATTATTTCTTATCCCAACTACTTAGTTGAATGGATTAATTACTGCTTACTCCTGCTGAAAAATTAAAAGTAGCAGAACATGAAGACAGCTTTAATAACATAGTTGCGACAAATTGTTGACAATTTTTCCCGATAATTCTATAAGTATTTTTAAACATCACACAACAATCTAGTGATGGATAAATCAACTTTATCATAAAATAATTCATAGTGTTTTTCATGAAAAGTTTGAATAAAAATTTTTCTAATAGAAAAAAATGCCCTATATCTCTTGAAAGACATAGGTTATTTTTACAACAGGAAGAACTGGTTTAATAAAAAAAATACTCCTGAAAAGTTGCATTTAAATGGAAATTAAGGTTTCCCTGTTTCCCTTTTAGCAAAGGATGCTTTTCAAATTTTTCATTTGACATATTGCTTAGTTGTGAATGAAAATATTACAACACAAGTTCAAATTGCTTAGTGTATTGCAGCAAATAACAGCTTTCAAAATATGAAACACGAAAGGTGGAGAAAAAATCACTTTTAAAGGTGGGATTATAAGACATTTGCAAGCGGCAATGGGAAATAAGTATAAAGTAAAAAATAATTTATCAGAAAAATATTTTAGACCTGAAGTATCATTTAGAATAGTTAACAATTTTGACTAAAATAGAGGCTTAAACATAGAGAACAGAGAGTTTTTATGGTCGTCCACAGTGTCTCATGAATTTTATCATGTTCTAACCTCACAATATACCTGTGGGGTAAAGAAAAATATATATATACAAATTTTACAACTTGGAAAAGTAAGAATAGTGATTTTTTGCTCAGTTATGCAGCAGAAAAAGTGGAATTAAATTTCTATTCTTCTGACATGTTTGGAAATTCTTTTGTCAGGATGTTGCTGTCTCTTGTTATCTATCTGTCTATCTATCTATTTATCTGTCTATCTATCCATGTCTATCTATCTTTCCATCATTTTGTTCAATGTGGATTAGAAGAGCTTTTATAACAATTAATTAATTGTTACAATTTTAATTAATTAAGATTTATTGCTGTATATATGTGTCAAATTATGGTTAAAGTTGATCTTAATCTTAATCAGCAAATTTTTAACATCACCTTTAAAAGTTCTGGTTATAGTATACAATGGACTAAACACCACACAAGGAGTCGTGGTGATCTGGGTTGAAATCTTGCCTCTGACTATAAAAGTTATATGGCTATGGATGAGTGAATTCTATGAGTCTCAGTTGCCTCTGCTGTAAAAATGAATAATAGACTATTTAACAGGATTATACTGAGGTTTGCTCAAAATAGAAAAGATTCTGAAACTGGGGACCTTGGTTTTTCTTCAATATTTTGGTAATTGTATTCCATAATAATTAGTTTTCTTTGTAAATCTATGTGTTTTATTTTATACATTTAAAAACATTATTCTGGGGAGTTTATAAGTTTTCACTAGACTAACTGCCAAAGGGTCAATGTAATAGAATTAGATAATATTTGAAAAGCATTATACAAACTTTAAAGTAATATAATTATATATTACTTAATGTAAATATATAATAAGCAATATATTATATAATAGTTACATATGTTATATAAATGTATGTTTATGTCAATGTTTATATCATAGTGGTCAATAACATAGACTAAACTATGCGCTTTCTTATATCATCTTTCTTCACTACCCCTTCTTTCCTCTCTCTCTCTTTCATCCCTCTTGTCCTAGTCCCCACACTTAATATCCACTGGCTGGCCTGACACTAGTATAACCTCTCCTGATGAGGAAAGAAATTCTACTCATGCAAAAACAAAACAAAAACCTGAAATTTATTGCCTTCAACTAGGACTTAATAACCAAAAAGTGAAACAAAAAGGAGACTACCTACATTAACTCTAACAAGTGTTTTCAATGACAGTGGCAGGTTTCATGTTGATCTAAGGGCCAGGAAGTTTTTCTTAGTCTGACTAATCCCTCAACCTCTGATCTTAAATGCATGATTAAACATTCCTTCAGTAATATGCTTGTCTTCTCTAATAGTTCTAGTAAAAGAACCTAATGAAAAGAAGGGAACATGGAAAAATTTAATAAAATTATTAATTTTATAAAATTAAATTAATACATTTTATAAAAATTAATTAATTAATTATGTAAAAATTTTATAAGGTTGTATGAAATGCATCCATAATTTGCTTATTATGACTACTTGTTAATAATCACTGAAAATGCTGCTCTCCTTACCGCCTACGTTCTCCCCCTGACTCCATGAATCAAGGGATACCATCAACCCAGAGGAATTAAAGCAACAAATAACATAGAAAACCATGGAGAGACATATGATGGAAACTATGAGTAGGCTACAACAAGTTTTCAGTGATGACTTGTGTACAAGAAAGAGCATAGCAGATACTATTAAGAATTTGTTTGCATAGGAGATTTAAAAATATGTTTGCAGGCTGTTCATACAAAAAAGGATGGAGCAGTCAAGAACTATAGTGGTGCCTCTATTTTACTAAAGCTCATCATTTTGACACATTAGGTTATAATGTTAAAAACTATTCACATTTACTAGCTGTATAACCATGGATGAATCACTGATCACAGGGTCATAAGACTTAGAGCTGGAAATGGAATATTGTGATAATCTAGTTCAGGAATACTTAACCATTTTTATTTGTTTTGCTCCATGAATTCCTCTGGCATCAAAATATTTTTTCACAGTAATTCTAAATAATATTTTATTTTTCCCAATTATATGTGGAGACTTTTTTTTAACATTCATTAAAAAAATGAGTCCCAAATTTTTCCTTCTTTCTTTTTCTCCCCCCTCCCCAAGACGGTAAACAATTTTATATATGTTATATATGGACAACCATATGAAACATATTTCCATATGAGTCAAGTTTTAAAAAATGAAAGAGATTGAAAGGGAAAAAAAAAAAACAAACAGAAACGTGAAAGTAGTTTGCCTTGATCTGCATTCAGACTCTCTAGATGTGGATAGTATTTTGCATTATGAGTCCTTTGGAATTGTCTTGGATCATTTTATTGCTGAAAAGAGCTTAGTTATTCATAGTTGATCAGGATACAATGCTGCTATTACTGTGTACAATGTTCTCCTGGTTCTGCTCACTTCACTCAGCATCAATTCATCTAAGTCTTTTCAGGTTTTTCTGAAATCCAAATCCTCGTTATTTCTTATGGAAGAATAGTATTCCATTATATCCAAACATCACAAATTTTTTCAGTCATTACTCAACTGTTGAGTATCCCTTCAATTTCTATTTCGTTGCCACTGGAAGGAGCTGCTATAAATATTTTGGTACATGTAGGTTCTTTTCCCATTTTTTTATGATCTCTTTGGGATACACACCTAGTAGTGGTATTGCTAGATAAAGATATGCAGAGTTTGATTGCTCTTGGTCACATTTAAAAAATTGTTCTCTAGATTATTTGGATCAGTTCACAACTCCAACAGTGCATTAGTGTACCAATTTTTCCACACCTCTTCCCACCTTTATCATTTTTTTTCTGTCATATTAGCCAATCTGATAGGTGTGAGGTGGTATTTTAGAATTGTTTTAATTTGCATTTCTCTAATTAATAGTTATTTAAAGTATTTTTCATGTAGCTATAGCTAGTTTTGATTTATTCACCTGAAAACTGTCTGTCTATATTCTTTGACCATTTAAAAATTGAGGAGTGATTTGTATTTTTATAAGTTTGACAGTTTTCTATCATCAAAATAATTTTAAAAGTTTATGGATGGGATAAAACTAATGAACTAATGCAGATTAAAGTATATTTTTTTACTTTATTTTTCTTGCTTTTTTTTGCAAAATGGTTAATAGAGAAATATTTTTAAGGCTTCACATATATAATGAGTACTATAATATTGTTTGCTTTCTCAATAGGTGGGAGAGGAGCTGAAGAGAGGGACAGAATGTGGAACTGAAAATAAAAAGATGAATGTTAAATTAAAAACAAAAATAAAGCAAGACAGGTATAAGAAAAATCATAGATACCAGGTAGAGAACCCCTATCTTAACCCTTTCTTTGGCAGATGAAGAAACTTGGATCTACCATGAATATCTTATTCAAGGGTCACACAAGATTATGAGGAAAAAAGCTAGGATTCAAATGTAGGGCCTCTGAATCTAAATCCAGTACTGTTCTATTAGACTGCACTGCTTGTAATATCATTCTCCTAAATACTATTTTGGAGGAGGCATTATTTACAGTATTCCATTTCAGTGTAGTGGGGGAAAGAAGGCTGAATCATTGACAAAGACAAAGTTATTATATAAATACATTTAAAAGTTTGAATGTTACTGTTAATTCAAGCCAAAGTCAATCTAAATAATAAATAACGACTTTTAAATGCATTTGTCTCATTATTGCTCACATAAGAAAGTAAAAGTTACTTGGAAAATCCACAAGAATGGAGCATCTCATTGACATTCTAAACATTTACTGACACAGATTCTCCCTCTATATTTAAATATAACTTCATAGTTCTGCAATACAATTAAATGGAAAACAAATTCCATGTGCAATATTACTGAAAGCAAACTTTGCATAAAATGCCCAATTATCTGAATGGCTAGGTCCACACAGCCATAAGGCATCACAAAAGGAGGAAAAAAGGTTGAATTGCATTTCTGAATAACAAAATAGTGACTGGAAGAAATGACTTTGGGAAATTTTCTTATTGCATATCACTCATTCAATAAATATTTATTTAACACCTTCTATATTCAGAGCACTGTGATTGGCACTGCAAAGTGATGCAAATATTTGACATTGCCAGGTACCCATTACTCTGTGCTCAAAATCTTAGGCTTATCCTATAGAATTTCTACAACATCTTCTCTAGTCATTCCTTCATCTCCATTCCCATCTGTTGTTCAGTCATTTCAGTTATGTCTGACTCTTCATGACCCCACATGGGTTTCTTGGCAAATATGGTAGAATGACTTGTCATTTCCTTCTCCAGCTCACTTTACAGATGAGGATACTGAGGCACACAAGGTAAAGTGATTTGTCCAAGGTCACACAATTAGGAACTATCTGAAGCTGGATTTGAACTCAGGCCTTTCTGACTCCAGGCTAGGCACTCTATCCACTGTGCCATTTAGCTGTCCCCCATTGCCATCAGCACTACCCTAACATAATCTGTTTCTGCATATTTTCCACTAATCTTTATGCATTTATGCATGAATCTGGCTTACTCACTCTTCTACTCAAAAATCTTTAGTGGTTTCCTATCTCCTAGCAAATAAATTTCAAATCTCTTTGCCTGACAAGTGCTCATTTAGCCATTATTTGAATATTTCTGATGAGGGAGAGCACACCATCTCTTCGGTTAGCCTATTTCACTTTTGGAAGTGTTTTGATTTATTTTCCTTTTTTTCCTCACCAACTCTAAATCTAACTCTGTGTAACATGTCTACTCTGCTCCTACTTCCTCCCTTTGAGGACAACAATTTTAATGCATTTTTCATGTGACAGCCCCAAATATTTGAAGATGACTTTTGTTTTTCTCCCTGCTTAGTCCTGTTGCTTCCCTTCCCTTTCCTTCCCTTCCCTTCCCTTCCTTTCCCTTCCCTTCCCTTCGCTTCCCTTCCCTTCTCTTCCCTTCTTGTCCAAGCATACCCAGGTTCATGTAGAGAAAAACCAAGTATGACTAACTTATATCATTTAGAACAGGGGTTCTTGACTTGTGATCCATAAACTTTTATATTATTTTTTAATATTGTGATAATTATATTTTAAAATAATTTATTTCCTTTATATTCCAATGTATTTCATTTTATTCATTTAAAAACATTATTCTGAGAAAGAGTCCATAGACTTCACTATATTTCAAAAGATTCCACAGCACAAGAATGATTAAGGACCCCATGATCTTAGAATAAATTGATGCTATCTATTGAAGTTTGTGGAGTTCTACTTTCTCCCTATTTTTCAGGATCAATATGCAATCATATTTTCAAACCTTTCACTATCCATGTAACTAAATTTTTGCTTTATTTTGACCTTAGTGACTTAGTTATTAAAATATATTAAAAGTGCAATAAGAAAATGCTTCACAAAATTGGGGAAATATTCTTATTTCAAGTAGTGAAGAATAATTTTTATCTCAATTTCCCTTTACTCTTTTCTCTAGTGAGAAGTTTAGTAACTTTAGGGGATTTTGTCTCATCCATTCTATCTCCAAATTTAGGGAACTTCCAAATTCAGGATGACTAAAAGTAAACTGTGATAGAGTAAAATAACCTGTTAACCCTGAACAGATAGTAAAGAACCAGGTCAGAATCTCCCAGGATCACTCATCTAGATTTGACAAGCCTAATTAAAGAAGTTGCTGTCAGAATTTGGAAGCATTCCCTGTGTTTAACAGCTGGGAAAATAGAGGACTTTCAGAAGCAGGGGCATGAATTGCAGAGGATAAAATGTCTATTCTAATTTTATCTTCAAAGTTAACTATCAATGGCACAATATAATCCATTTTTTTTTCTTTTTCCTGGACTTGAATCAAGATATGAATCTACAAACTAAAATAGGCCCATTTCTGAAAATTCTGCATCTACAGGTGGTAACAACAATGAAGAGAAGGTATACATATACACACACACACACACACACACAC
>JAQQSK010011465.1:0-12268 GCA_028658325.1 Potorous gilbertii
AAATGAGTGTCACCTTGCCTGAAGGTATTAAATCATGGCAGAATTTTAAAAAAATCAGCCCACAAAGGTCTTACTCACCTTTTCCACACTTATTGTCATAGCAATAATCTATCTGAAGTCAGTGATTGTTAGTAGTAATGCCTTGAGTCATCATTTAAATTATTTAAATTTTCATCCAGCTTTATTTTTTTTTTTTACTTTTCCTCAAACATTTCTTTTAGGTCTCAGACTAATGATCTTGTGGTAATTTAAAGTATTTCTAAATACCTTCCTGGAAACAGTAAGTAACTGACCAAATGTAGACCAAGAAAACTGGATTTTTTTGTGGAGGAAAAATGAGCTGTCAAATGACGGGTTATTAAACCACATATGTGTGATGGCCAGGGAGCCTCAGTTCATGAAAGTGCATAATATGGGGTGGACAAAGAACTTTCTTTTCGAAATCAGAAATATTCACGTATTATAGATGGTTGGGGACCTCCTGCTGTTAAGCTGATAGAAGGCCATCATCATGTATTCCAGAAAAATGAGAGTATGTTCCCCGGTGAGCCTTGTCCACATTTTCCGAGTCAGTAAGTGAGAACAAGAGATGGGTGATTTACCAAAGAGGTTAGGTAAAAGGAAAGTGGTGGGGGAGAAAGGTAGGGGAGAGAGACTGAGAGACCATGTGAATAACATACTGGCGGTCTTTGTTTTTTCTGAACCTACAGCTTCATGTTATAGCTAAAAGTGGCTAATTGCCCCAATCAAAATGAGCATTCTGTTCCTTTTTCCAGCATGAAAGATCATCACCTGCTCATTTCAGTAAGATTTTGTGCCTTGATGATAATAAGGTGCCTGTCTGCGTCCCTGCTATGAAAAGCGTGATGTGTAAAATTCAAAAATCCTTGTGGAAATGGAAAGACATTTTCTTTACTCCTGGCTTTGAATGGCCTTAACCACAGAACAACACTGTTCTTCCAGAAGGCAGAAGGGTACAGAGAACGCTGAAATTTGCAAAGCCTGTCTTTGTCCACTGTTCTACCTTTTAAATTCATGATCTTAATCATTTTATTAGATTGGAGGCAGGCTACTAGGTGATCTAGTGGATAGAGAACTGGGCCTGAGTTCAAATGTGACCTCAGACACTTACTAGCTGGGTGACCTTGGACAAGTCACTTAGACTCTCTCTCCGTTTCTTCAGGTGTAAAATAGGCATAATAACAGCACCTACTTCTCAGGGATCTTGTGAAGATGAAATGAGACCAGATTTGCAAAGTGCTTAATACAGTTACATTATTAGCAATCATTAAGATAAAAGGAAGAGACACTGGTTCTGGGAATTTACAGAGTAAATCATCTAAATTTAGGATCCAGCCACAGAGAATTCTCACCTGCAAGGTAAGAAAGATTAAATCAGAATCAAAAGCCAAAAAGAGGGTCTAGAGGCAAATACAAGTCAATAACTAAGTAAAAAAGTGAACTTTTGGAAATCAGAACTTTTTGAGATGTAAGGTTTTGAAATTTGGTTTTTTTTACTATGTATACATGCCATGTCTTTCCTTTCTAATGAAGAGGAACCAAGAGACAGAGTGTTTGGCAGGGAACACTTTACCTTGGAAACTAAGTTACATAAAAATAGAGAATAGGGAGAAAAATGCTAAGCAAGTCAGTGAACCAGGCAGAGTAAAGTAGAGTACTGAATCTGGAGTCAGGATACCTGAATTCGAATCCAACCAGCAGCACACCGAGGGTTGACCATAGACATCTTACAATCTCTCTGAACTTAAATGTCCTCATCTGTGAAAATTCAGTAGCAATTCTAATCTGCCTCAGAGGTATTTGAGAAAAGGTAAATTTGAATGCATTGTTGAAATATTAAATAGGATAATTTTATTATTAATATCTTAGTGAAAGTGGAAATTTAAGATTATAGTAGTAGCTCACTTTCTACAATAACTTCCTTTCTGGAAAACTAAATTGTGTAAACGAAATAACATTTCCTACTGATTTCAAAAGGATGTTATTTTCATTTCAAATAATTCTCCTATTGACTGTGGTTCCTGACTCTTGGACCTTAAGTTTTTTTTCCTCTTCTTCTTCCTCTCCTTCCTCCTTCTCTCCTGTACCCCCATACCCTTATTCTACCCTACCCTCTCTGTACCTCTCCCAACCCTCATCTTTCTTTTCTTCCTTATCTAACAAGAAGGACCGATTCCTTCTCAAAAAGGGCCCCTCTGCTCTGCACCCAATGCAAAGGTCCAGACCAGAATCTGTCCTTGTCTCCACAAAAAGCAGTCAAGTTCCTTTTTCTCACAACTTTGGCTTGGAATTCTCATTTTCCCTTCCTTCCGCTACCACATTACCCTGCTCCTCTACCCCATCCATTTTCCTGGGGACAAATTATTTAAAGCTTAGGTTTATATTCATGTTTTGTCTCCCCAAAGTTGGGAATAAAAATATACTCAATGTAAAACAGAAAGAACAGGGACTGGCTTTGTGATGTCTTTGGTAACCATAATTCCATCAGTCAAACTGGTTGGCACCTTGCCTACAGCTTATATTGTATTGTATTTGTAAAGTATTAGAGAATTGCCTACAGTGCTGAGAAATTGAGTGATCTGCCCAGGATCACAAGAAGGTCAACTAGGTGGCACAGTGGTTAGTGCCAAGCCTGGAATCAGGAAAACTGATCTTGAGTTCAAATCTAGCCTCAGACACTTACTAGCTGTGTGACCCTGGGCAAGTCACTTAACCTGGTTTGCCTCAGTTTCCTCATCTGTCAAATGAACTGGAGAAGGAAATGTGATGACCTTTAGTGATGACCTTGGTCTGGCCTAAGGCGAGATCCTCTTGAGTTTATTTTGAGCTATTTTCTTTCTGAAAAGGAAATTTCCTCACTTGTTAGTCTTGAGCCTTGCTTTTAAAACCCTGTGACTACATGATTGGCTGTCAGATATGGCTTATGCCTGGAATAAAACTGAACTAAGGCTGCTTTCCTCGTTGTTATGATATATGACATTGTTATAACTATATACCCTCTTTTTCCTTTTATAGCAAATTTTTATAATCAAGAAGTTTTGTAAGTACAATAGTAAATCTATTAAATAATAGATTGATATATCAATCTGGAACATCTGAGTTAGTATAATAGGAGGAAAGTATGAATATTTTACAATTTTAGCTTATATTTGTGGTCATATTATAGGGATATTTTATATATACATATATGTGTATGTATATGGATGATGTCCTGCTAGGAGGGAAGTGACTAAAGTAATAACACAAAACAATACAAGCCAAATACAAAATAATGCACAGATGTTTGCAAACATTTCTCCATAAATGGAATGGTAAATTTTGAAAAAGCAGCAGAATACAAAGACAGACCTTGTCTTCCAGGGGTTTACATTCTATCAGGGAAACGTGTTCATACGTGGGCATATGCAAAATGGACACGGGTTCAACGCAAAATGATTTAGGGAAGGAGGGCATTTGTATTTTGGAGAACCAGAAAAGGTCTGGAGCTGAGTCTTGAAAGAGAATAGGGATTCGAAGACACAAAAGTCAAGGAAGGAGGCCATTCCAGTCATAGAGAATAAAATCATAGAGACAAGAGATAGAGTCATGTATGTGGAATATTGAGAAGGTGTGTTGTCTAGCTATAATGCACATGATGAGGAATGTTTGGAACCAAAGCCAGAGAGGCAGATTGGACCCAGATTGTGAAGAACAAAACATCAGAGGATATTTTTTGCTTCTGGAGATCATCGTCAAGAAAGCCTGTGTTCAAATCTGGCCTTGGACAGTCACTGTGTGACCCAGGGCAAGTCATTTTATCTCTACTTGTCTCAACTTTCTTCCCTATAAAATGTGGATAATTATAGTATCTACCTCTCAGCATTGTTGTAAGGATAAAATGAGATGATATTTGTAAAGTTCTTTGCAGATCTGAAAGTACTATATAAATGCTAGCTGTTGTTGTTGTTGTAATTGAGGAAGGGAAGGACATGGTCAGGCCAACATTTAGAAAATCACTTTGATGGCTTTTCACAGGATGAATTGCAGGGGAGTAAGATGAGGCAGGGAGACTAATCAGAATGGTGCCAACATAGACAAAGTAAGACAGAAGGAGACAAGTGGAGAGACTGGTGGAGGTAGAAATGACACAATCCAGTAACAAATTGGATATATGGGGTGAATTAGAGTGAAGAGTCAAAGATGGTACTGAGTCATGAACCCGGGTAACTGGAAGGATGGTGCTACACTCAACAGATATAGGCAAGTTCAGAAGAAGGGTAGCTTTGGGGAGAAAGATAATGAACTTAGGTTTGAACTCAGATTTGGACGTTGGATTTGAGATGCCTACAGAACTTTTAATTCTATAGTCCAGTACGCAGTTAGACATACATGACTAAAGTTCAGGGGATAGACTAGGGCTTGTAGCTAGATGGTGCATTGGATAGGACAATTGGTCTGAAACTAGTAATAACTGAGTTCAGATCCAGCCTCAGACATTTATTAGCTGTGACCTTGGGCAAGTCATTTAAGTTTTGTTTGCCTTAGTAACTTTAACTGTAAAATGGGATAAAAGTGTGGGGTCAAATTATGAGAGGCTTTAAAAGCCAAATAAAGGAATCTATTTTATCAAGAAGCAATAGGGAGCCAGTGGAGTTTATTGGGGGAAGAAGGAAAGGGAAATCACTTTGGCAGGTATAAAAAAGATAGACTGGAATCAATAGAGACTTCAAGCAGATAGTCCCGCCAAGAGGGGATGAGAGTCTGGATTATTACAATGACTGAGTAGTAAAACAAGAACAGATTTGAGAAATGTAGCAAAGGAAAATATGAGAAGATTTAACCTTCAAAGAGATGACAATTAAATCCATGATAAATAAATCCATTATGAGGTCAGCAAGTGAAAGAAAATAGAGAGAAAAAAGAAGAGAGACCAAAACAGAGCACTGAGGCACGCTCATAGTTATGATCAATCAATCAATATTTATTACTCACCTACTCTGGGCCAGGCTCTCTGCTAATCGCTGGGGATACAAAAAGAGAGAAGACAGTCCCTGCCCACAAGGAGTTTACAATTTTATGGGGGAAACAAAATGCAAACAAATATATGTAAAGCAAACTTTATACAGGATAAATAGGAATTAATTAAAAGAGGGAAAGCACTGGAATTAAGAGGGATTGGAAAAGGCTTTCTACAGAAGGTGTGGTTTTAATTGGGACTTAAAGGAAGCCAGGAAAGGTAGTGGTCAGAAGGAAGACAGGAGAGCATTATAGACATGGGGGACAGACAGAGAGATTTCCTGGAGATGGAGATGAGAAGTGGAGCGTCTTCTTTGTAGTACGATAAGAATGATGGTGCAGAAAGAAAACTGAGGGTCAGATGGGTTCAGGGAGAACCAAGAAAGAGCATTGTCACAAAATCCCAGAGAATGGAAAACATTCAGGAGGGGAGAGGATTCGGCAGTGTCAAGGCAAAGTCAAGGATTTAAAAAGGCCATCAGATTTGACAGCTAAGAGATCCTTGGTAACTTTGGAGAAAATAGTTTCAGCTCAATGAGGTGCAAGTAAGAACAAAGGAAGTGGACTGTTTACCAACATGTTGTCTACACATTTGAAACAATAACTGTGAATACATAACATGTATATTTACAGATTTTTATAATGTGCTCCTAAAGAAATACCTGTGCACCCAATGTGATTTTTAGGGACTGCACATTTTTAATTCATGGAAGAATGTAGCCAGTGCCTCTTGGAAGTAGGGTACCAGGCAATGATTCATTTCACTCTCTTAAGAGTGGAAGAGGTTAACGTCACATCTATCAGATAGGCTAATATGACAAAATGGGAAAATGATAAATGTTGAAGAAGATGTGAGAAAATTAGAACATTAATGCATTGTTGGTGGAATTGTGAACTAATTCAATCATTCTAGAGAGCAATTTGGAGCTATGCCCAAAGGGTTGTAAAACTGTGCATACGTTTTGACCCAGCAATACCACTACCAGGTCTGTATCCCAAAGAGATCATAAAAAAGGGAAAAGGGCCTACATGTGCAAAAATATTTGTAGCAGCTTTCTTTGTAGTAGCAAAGAATTGGAAATTGAGTGGATGCCCATCAGCAGTTAGATTTTAAGAAAAACCTGGAGAGACTTATATGAACTGATGCTGAGTGAACTGAGCAAAAGCAGGACATTGTACATTAAACTGTACATATTAAGAGCATCATTACTGGAAGAAGAACTGTGAATGACTTAGCTCTTCTCATCAACACAATGATATAAGACAATTCCAAAAGACTCATGATAGAAAATGCCATCCACATTCAGAGAAAGAACTGTGCAGTCTGAATGCTGATTGAAGCACATTATTTTCTTTCTTTTTTCTTTTTTGTTCTTATGTTTTTTCCTTTTGGTTCTGATTATTCTTTAACAACATGATTTGTGTGGTAATATGTGTAATATAATTGTACATGTACAACCTATAACAGATTGCTTGCCATTATGGGGAGGGGGAAAATTTAGAATTCAAAATCTTACACAATTGAATGTTGAAAACTTAAAATTAATACTTCTTTTAAGAAAAAGAGTGGGAGAGCTTAATTCTGCATGTAGAAGGGAAAGTTTCTCCCTGCCAGAAGAGAGAATTTATAAGTGAGAAGTTTTTTGATCAACTTCTTTTTCTTTTCTTCTTTTTTTTCTGTTCCTCCCCTCAGGGAGGGACATAAGTTTGTCTCACCAAAATAGAGTAATTATGGGAACATGCAGTATAAAAGTCAATGACTGAGAAAGTGAATGTGGATGGATGAGAGAGAGAGAGAGGGAGAGACAAAGAGAGAGAGACACAGAGAGAGAGAGAGATAGGCAGACAGAGACAGGGAAAGGGAGAGAGAGAGAGAGAGAGAGGGAGAGAGAGAGAGAGAGAGAGAGGGAGGGAGGGAGGAAGAGAGAGAGAGAGAGAGAGAGAGAGAGAGAGAGAGAGAGAAAGAGAGAGAGAGAGAGGAGACTGGGCATGAAGAGATGATCAAGAAAAGCAGGCAATCCCAGATACAGACAGCCTAGCCTTTCATTGATATCTTCAATCCTAGAGACATATTTGGGAAAACATGCCTGCTATTGAAAGAGACTGAGAACTGAGCCCACAATTTTACAACCAGAATCATGCATCTTGGAGTAATTATTTTTCTAGGCTACTCTCTTAGGAATCAAGGATGAGGGGTGAGCTCATTTGGAAACGAGTATTGAGATATGTGGTACAATAGAGAGTGCCGAACAAACGAGGAGTCACAGGACTGAGTTTGAACCACAGTTCAGCATCCTCATCGACCTGCCCATAGACCTGCCTATGATGCAGCTCCCTCTCCCCCAAAGGGAGGCAGCTTATTACCCACTGTGACTCTGAGTAAGAGCTTAACCCCTCAAGGCGTCAGTTTCCTTTCAGTAAAATGATGGACTTGAAAGGAACTCATTGACTTTTGAGGTCCCTACTGGACCCAAAGCTATGGTCTGTCTGTATACTTTCCTCTTTCCTTTCTTTTTCAGTCCTACTCTAAAGATTTTATTATTTCAGCATCTGGTCCTTGCCTAGCCTGTTAGTAACAACCTGAGTTTGACTTCCTATTTTGGGAATGGAATGGGGGCTTGAGGCAGAGGAGGCATTTATTATCATTTAAAAGTTCCCATAAATCAAACCTGTGTCTGGAGGGTACAGAGAGGGTCACACTAGTCCACATAACATAAACATATTAGTATGCACAAAATAAACCTAAGTATATTACCATTGACTTTTATGTATTAAATTTTTGATCCTGTAACTTTCCATATTTCTTGTGATGTCTATATGACTCTTTTGAGACAGCTTCTATCTTGAATGTTTCCTTGTAGTACCTGGGATATCATAACTACTTAATAAATACTTCTTGATTCATTAGTAATCAAATAAAAGCCAGAGTACCTTCAAGTATGAGGGCAGCTAAGTGGCATAGTGGATGGAGTGGTCCAGGTCTGAAGTCAAGATGACTTATATTCCTGAGTTCAAATATGGTCTTGGACACTGCTTAGTCATGT
Source organism: Potorous gilbertii (assembly GCA_028658325.1). NCBI lineage: Eukaryota > Metazoa > Chordata > Mammalia > Diprotodontia > Potoroidae > Potorous > Potorous gilbertii. Next base: position 8,061 of record JAQQSK010011465.1, read on the forward strand.
GACCCTGAGCAAGTCACTTAACCCCGTTTGTTTCAATTTCTTTATCTACAAAATGAACTGGAGAAGGAAATGGCAAACCACTCCATTATCTCTGCCATGGAAACCCCAAATAGGGTAACAGAGTCGGACCTGACTGAAAAACAAACAACTGAGGAACATCTATTTCCTTGTCATTTGGACTCTAAACAATTGTCTCTCCAGTATATTTAGGTAATCTTCCTTTGGGAAGGGCAGTTTACTGGGAAATGAGATTCTTTCTGTAACAATCAAATTTATAGGAAAAAATAAATTGAACATAAATGTATTGAATTTTTTTTTCTTTAGTTGGTATCCAGCAAAAGCAAGCAACAGGGCAGTATTGAGGATTCAATACTTCTATCAATATTTTCATCTACTCTTTAGTTGATGGAATGGATAACTCACAAATCAAGTTTTCATGGAGACCTATAGCTACTTTGGAGGATAAATTTTAGAATAGAGAATGAGCTTCATAAATTGAAAATCTGAGCTGAAACCAATAAAATAAAAATTTATTCCAATCAATACAAAGTTATTCAGGTGAGAAAAAATACAGTGGATAAACACATTCTGCCTATGCAGCAATCAATCAATTCCATCATTCCTGGAAAATCCTTCGTCAAATTAGTTGCCATATTTGGTTAGAGTTAGATATTTAAAAAGTATTTATGGCAAAAATTTGGCAGAACAAGTTATAAAACCAATCAAGGAGTCCATTCCTCACATTTTGCAGTTTTCCATAGAAACAAGTCTTGACTGATTTGGAGGTTAGTTAGTTTTTACCTGGGGTGGCTAGGTGGCACAGTGGATGGAGCACCAGACCTGGAGTCAGGAAGGCTCCTCTTCCCAGTTGTGTGACCTGGAGCAAGTCATTTCACCCTGTTTCTCTCAGTTCTTCATCTTCAACATGAGCTGGAGGAGGAAAGAGCAAAGGACTCTGGTCTCTTAGCCAAAAAATCCTTGAATGGGGTCATGAAGAGTTGGATAGCACAACGACGGGGCCAATAAATTGGGGCCTCATCTGGCTCTTCGTCAGACACAATGTTTGAGGCCGATATTACAGAAAGTTAGACCTCTCAGAAAGCAACTTTGAAAAAAATTAAACAGTAAATTAAATTTTTATGAGACAAGGTCATGAGAAGTTGAGACATTGTGCCCTAAGAGAAAACAGAAGCACTATTTATGAGATGAACTGCAGCTTATTAGTCATCAAAGATCAAGAAACAGCTCAACATGGACGTCAGCTGAAGTCATGAAGAAAGCCAAAGGAACACCATAGCCTGGAGGACCAAACATTAGGTGGGGCTGATGCCCCATACCCCAAATCATGGGAGATGGAACTAGCTGATGATAGCGATCACTTACACAAGTAAGTGTGAGCTACCTAGGAAAACATCTTCAATTCATTATGTCACTTGAACCTCACAGCAGCTGGGGAGTGGGGGGAGCAGCAGGGTGGAATAGAGAGCTGATTTCAGACTTAGAGAGATCTGGGCTCAAGTCAAGTCCTTCTGACACTTATAGGTTGTGCTAGTTTGGGCAATAAGAAGCAGAAAAGGTACTCCCATATTTTGGAAGAAGGAATCCTCCTACTGCAGTGAAGAAACATTACCTTCTAATAAATTTGTTACTGAAAACTTTTCATTTCCCTAGTAAACTGACTGCCCCAAAATAGATAATCTAAACCAGAAGAATCCTTCCAAGCTCACTTTCATTCCCATTTTACTGATGAGGAAACTGAGGTAGCAAAATCTTAAGTGACTTTCACAGAGTCACAAACATTTGTAACGGGCAGAGCTGAGCTTCAAACCCACAGCCTCTGATTCAACAACCATTTACTCCTTGCCATACCAAGGACCCTAGCAGGAAAAAATAAAGCACTCTTTTTTTTACCCAATCCCAGGCAGACAGGCTATACCTCTTCTGTCCCCTTCATTGTGTTCTCCTCATCCCCACCCCCAGTACTGTGGGCACCCAGTGTCGCTCACGTCCCCGCCTTTACTCTCTGTGCTGAATCCCCCCTAGCTCTCTGCTCTCTGACTACCTGGGTGTTAATACTATGCAAATTACTGAGAGGTCAAGAGAGAGCAAGTCTCACTCTCTTTTATGAGTTACCATTGAAACAAGAATTCATTTGATGCTTTGAAAGTTTGCGGGGGACCTGGGAGAGGGGGCAGTATTTACAAGTCAGTCACTAATTTTATTTTTGCAGAGAGTATGCTCTGCGACTCCGTCCTGTTTCAAGCCCTGGGCATGAGATACAACACTAGCACTGTGTCAAAGCTGGCTTTTAGTGTTGCATCAAAAACAGGAAAAAATCTAAGCCTCAGTTCAGCCCTTGAAGCTCTCCCACTTTGGTACATGGAGCTGTCCTCCCAAACAAAGCCACTAGACAATGTCCAGCACATCTCTCCAAGTCATAGCTGTGAAGCTCCTTGGGTAACTATACACCCATCAAGCTTCCTTGGACCAGCACTGAGCATTGTCTTGCCAATGGAGACTCACCAGCAGTGTCAGCCTTCTTTGTCCCAGCTCTATTTACCCTCTCTTGGTGCACCTAGCAGCTCATATTGAGAAAGTCACAGCAGTTTCTGAGGGTGAGATTACAGAGGCAGGAACACAAATTAGCACCATATGCTGATGGGGTTTTGCTATTTATTCCTGATCCAGATGCTTCTATCCCCTCCATTATATCTGCAATCAATCACTAGACTTCCTTTTCTAGATGCAAAGTCAACTTAATAAAAGAATTCATGCTTTGTTGTTTTTTTTTCCCATGGCTAGGGGAGCTCTCCTGACCAAATTACTTCATTATTTCATTTCTGAGATGCTCCCCATGGAATTAATTACTTTGAAATCAAGATATCTCTGAACTACAACCCTTTTTTAAAGCGATCATTGGCACTCCCACCTACCAGAGAGGACTCTGTAATTGGATCTGATTTTCAGGACAGTTTCACAGAGCAGATTTGGAATAATAAAAGATACAGCTCAGCCTCCATCCCTATCCCTTTAACCTGTACAACCTTTCCAATCCCATTTTGAATAATAATGGATTTTTTCTTTTAACTTTGTGAAACAGATGCAAAAAAAATTATAATGTGATGTTAAGTCTGTGAATTTAAACATAAACATATGGGACTCTGGAATATCACAGCACAACCATGTCATGTATTATAACAGTATCTCCTAGTGGTTTCACTTCTTAGTGGAGAGGGAGCAGTATGGTGGATGCATCTGAGCTCTGGCTTTGAAGTCAGGAGACCTATCTTGGAAGTCTATCCAATGCTATTTTCTGTTACCTTGTACAAATCACTTAGTCTCTCCTTGTCTGTAAAATGAGGAAGTTCGATTTAGTCTTTAAAGTCTCACTAAGCTTTCAATCCAGCATCCTTTGAATGATCTGTTGTTTACAGTTTGAGAGCTAGAAGGAGATTGAGGTTCTGAACCTAGGATTCATAGAGATCTAGGGCTGGTGAACAAAAATACATCTCTATTTCAACATGATTGATTTCCTTTGTAATCTTGTATATATTAGTTTATGCATTTAAAACTATGTTTCTGAGGCTTCACCAGACTGCCAGAGTCTTAGATCCAGACTCACAGAAACAGAAAAGATCCCCAGATATGCTTATGGGGTTTTGTTATTTATTCCTGATCCAAATACTTCTATCTCCAATGTTATATCTGCAAATGCTCACTACAGTCCCCTTGTTAGATGCATAGTCAATTTCATAAAAGCATTTACATTTGCCCTCCCCTCTACCCCGCCATGGCTAAGGGAGCTTCTCAAAATCTCAAATTCCTCAGGTTTCCCTTTCCATATTGGAGCTCATCCCACCCCCTACCTGTTAGTTCTCCTTGTATTTCTTCTCCTTCTTCCTCCAGACCCTGTGAAACCAGGGATTATTGTGGGGGGTTTTTTCCTTACCCCCCAGTGGCTTACAACAATGTCAAATAATAAATATTTGTTGAGTTAAATAAATTAGTTTGTCTACTCCAACCCTTTCATTTTATAAAAAGGGAAACTGAGCCTGAGGGAGGTTAACCCACCCATGGCCATTCAACCTTGGGTAGTTGGGAAAGTAGGCTAGGACCTGAGGTTCCTTCCTGCTACCTAATATCAGGGCCTTTCTACCAAACTAAGGGATGAATGTTTTGGCTAGAATTTTTTTTTTTAATAAATTTAT